>JAODAL010014195.1:0-88329 GCA_025379985.1 Phyllomedusa bahiana
CCCCCCCCCCCCCTTGGCCCCCCCGGCCCGTACGGGGTCCTGCAAAGCCGCGGGGAGTACTCACCCGCGCCGCCACGTCCAGTGGGGGCCGGCCCCGGGCGGGCTGAACCTATTTCCTCAGCCTCGGGGGAGATCAGCGGAGCGCAGCGCTAGTGGCGCTGTGCTCCGCTGACACCGCACAGCCCCGGGAGTCGGGGACATTAGTCCCCCACTCCCAGGTCGGTCTCTGGGCGCTCGGGATGCGGGTCCCGGGCGCTCAGGGACCGGATGCGCGGACGGGCCCCGGGGAGCGACGGCACTGCCTCCGGGGCCCCCAGCGGCTCGGGGGGGCCCACCGGGGGATCCCCCGTCCCCCGGCGGCCCAGTCCGAGCCTGTGTAACAGGGACATTATCCTGATGAAAGAGACTACTGCCGTTACAAAATACTGCTGCCATGAAGAGTTATACCTGGTCTGTATAGTGTGTAGGCTGGTGGTGTTAAAATTAACATTCATATGTATAGCAGTACCTGGGGTTTTCCAGCAGAACACTGCCCAGAGTATAATGTCCCCACTGGCTTGTCTTCCTGCTATAGTGCTTCCTGGTCCCATCTCTTTCTCATACAAGTTATCCACATGCACCAGGTCTTTTCCATTATGCAAGAAATATTTAACAGACTAGGCCCCTTCTCCTATTGCTTTATTGTCTGGTTCTCAAACTCACACATTCATTATATGCAATGACCAGGGTTAATATTCTGACTGGTCTGTAGTTATATAGACCAATCCACAGCAGGCTGTGATGGACTATGTGTTCTAACAAATTATATATCATGACTCTTCTGCTCTTCTGGGAAATCGGGACAGAAAGGCAAGCTTATAAACCCCACATGCATCAGTTGCCTGTTTTCAGGTTGTCTTCCTAGGACTACTTTTGGTAGGTACTGACCACTGCACACCAGGACCAACCCACAAAATCTAACATTTTGATGCACTGACTTTGCTTCCCCTCAGATCTAGTGTACTTCTTATCTCCTGAGTTTGTACATAAGCTTCCATAGGTTACCAACCAGGTCGCTCTCTAACAGGCTCTAGCAGCAGCAGCCAGATAGTGAGGTTACTGACAAACTTTAACCCTTTAGAGCTCTGTAGCCTTTCGCACTGCTGTTTAGAAACCTCCAGCACTTATGTCCCTCTAACAGGATCAGCTAGGAACAGCAGAGCTAATATACCAATCTGTTTTAGAATCGCCCACAGCCTGACCAGGAAGTTGGAACCTCAAGCTGCCTGTGAAGAACAGGCTCTGTGAAACAGTATGGTGAGACAACCCCTTTAAGTGATAATTGTTATTCATGTCACTTGTCAGTAGTTCTTATGTTAAAGGGGAATTATCACTTCATCAGTTCGTGTGTTTCCTTGTACTTTCAGTTTCTCAGTTCCTAAAATCCAGGGGCGTTTCTTCCCCTCCCAGCTGGGTGTTTCTTAACTGAAGGGGGATGATATCTTCACTGTTCATGCTCGCTCCCGAGTCAGTGTGTTTGTTTGAGATCAGTGGGAGGGTGTAGCACATCCCTGCTCTTCCCTTCCCCTCCCCCGTCTGAGTCCACATGTCACTGTGTTGTTCCTCTCCCTATGTAGTCTTATTTTATAAGAGCTGTTTGTTTACATAGCACACCCTGCATTCAGTCTAGGCAGTCTTCTATGAACGCAAAGCACTGATCTCTTCTCCTCTCACAGCTGGAGGTTTGTTACAGTTGAATCCAGTCTTCTATGAACTCATCCAGAGCAGCACAGATCTGTCTCCTTTCTATGTTTACACGCAGCAGCATTAAGGCTCCGGGCACAATTATGCTGTTTTCTGATTCTAGAAGCAACTGCAGTGTTACTGTGGAGCTCCTGGCTGTGCAGAGTGAAATGTTGCCGACCCCTTATTCTGAGTGAGAGAGGCAGGAATGCGCGCTACCGTGAATACGACCGGGGGCCAGACAGAATGTAAATTAGTAGAGCCGTCAGCCAATGAAATGAAAGGAGATGGAATCCGACCGGCACTGGGGAACAGTGTTTACAGAAAACGAAGATAAGGCAGACAGTGAAAACAAGACAGCTTTGCAAATGATATCCAATTGCAAAGTTGCTTGTTTTCACTGTCCCCTTATTCTGAAGACCATTTAATGAAATGATAACACCCCTATAAGCCTGATCGGTGTATAATACCGTTATTAAATTAATTTAGATATGGAGTTATTGGGTAACTGTATGTTATTATTTGAGCACTTGATGGTGGTAAAGAAACATAGAAGATTGGCACACAATCACCACAGTGCCCATCTAGTCTGCCCTTTATGATATTTATTTTTTACTTCCATATTAGAGTACATACGGTATATATTTCCTTAGAAGAAGTTCACTGATTTTCCTTGTCACTGTATAGCATTGTTATGTGGCCAATTGGATGAAAGTATAATTTAGCTAATGTATTGCTCTGTTATGTGTGCATTATACTCTGTTGAGCTTAAAACTGTCCAATATGGTCATGGTATTGTGACTTCACCTTCTATACTGTACAATGTAGGAAGCAAACAGGTGTCCACAAAGGGTATCCACACTGATTGCTAAAATAGGGGTCCCAAATCCCCCATCTTCACTAACTGTGCTGGTGAGGCATGGAAGTTTGTGAACAGAGCATTGGCTGAATATACGCACTGCTGCTCCGTTCAAAGCCTAAGGGAACACCCAATGGAAATAACAGAGTACAGTACCAAGTACAAGAGCCCCATTTTAGCAATCAGAGGGTTCCATCTGTGGGACTCCTAGCGATCAGGCATTTGTCACCTATCCTTTGTAAAGGTGATAAATGTCAATTGTGAAAAAACTTTGAGACTCTCGGTTCACATATTTTGATCAAAAGATGTTTAAGCTGCCCACGACTTTCAACGTGATCTCAAAATCGGGCAGTCCTATCCTATCTTTACCCTCTCAATTGAGCCAATCAGGCCTCTCGGTGGGTCAACCGACCTCCATTATTCAGAGAGAAAAAATAAAAGCACCCAACCTGCAAGCTGCCCTTCTTATGACAGCCTGTCAATTGTGGCACAACCCTTTAAAGGTCCCATACACCTCTTTGGTTGCCATATCATGGTTCTATACAACTTGGAGGTTGGAAGGTATTGTAATATGCCAGTGTGCATAAGGCTTTGTAAGCATTGCTTTTTTCTTGCAATTTAAGTTTCTAGTAAAGCTTGGAGCACTGTAGGATAACATGGTGGCTTAGGGGTTAGCACTGTAACCTAGTATCACTAGACAGCAAACAAGACTTTAAAATTTAATTTTTAATATATTATTTCTAAAAAATACAAGAAAAATCCACAACTAAGAGATTATTATCCTATTACACCTGACTAATAAGAGTATCCCTGATTGTAGGGGATACTTGACACTGTGTGATCCACTGAGGGCAGCACAGCGGCTCTGTGATTAGCAACATCTGCATAAAGTTTGTATTTTGTCCTCACGCTTGCATACGTTTCCTTGAACACCCTAAAAACAATTTGCCCCAATTTGATGCTTTTGAGACTGAAAAATGGCACTACAAGTCTCACTAGGAACATGGGCCAGCAAGTACTGTATACTGAGAATATCTGTACAGGGCTGCAGAATATGTTGGCGCTATATAAGCAAAAGAAATAAATGCTGTGTATAGTTTTCTTATTTCTGTGGTGTTCAGTGCCTTCACGGTCCCATCACCAAGTTACATTTTACTGTGATTACAGTATTTTCCTGTCTTTTTCAAAATGACGTGTACCTCACTAAGAAGGAAACTCTTAGCTGTATTCTTTATGTAGGTGTCAGTGGATAAGTGGTATTTGCTATTTTAGAGGCTGTCATGCCTTTCACCTGTGCTCAGGGTTATTATAGCATATTTACACTTGCTTTCATACTTCATACTAAGTACACAATTGTCTGGTGTGAATTCTAGAATTGACATGTTTTATACACTACTTCCTTGCTCCTAGTGTACACACAGTTTGTAAGTTTCATTGCTGGCCACCCTCAGGTATACTTAGGTTGTCTACAGATTATGCATGGTCTCTGATTAGTTATGGTAGAAAATGCTACACTATTGTCCCTTTGAAAGTTTTCATAATTTAGCTTAAAGAGGTTGTCTCACCACGGTATTTCACAGAGCCAAAAGCAGCTTTCATTCATGGATCCTGACTTTTCTTGATCAGGTTGTGGGTGATTAGCTTATCAGCTCCATATTCAAAGATCTGCTAATTCCTCTGACATGAGAGCAGCAGTTGTTAATCTAGAGTCCAGAGAAGCTTAGGTAAACAAAAGAGATTAGTCTCCTTTGTTTATTAGATCAGACATCATCCTGTGTGATGACATCATCCCTGCTATCAGATAAGACAAACAGCAGGGGAGGGCAGGTCAGTAACTTAGAGAGACCTGAATGCACTCAGAGCTGATAACATCACTTTTATCGCCTCAACAAAGAAAAATAAAGCAATGTGTTTGGAAACCATCTTCATTTACTGTTCCCTACATGTTAAAAACTAATTTTGCAGTGAGACAACCCCTTTAAACTGATAAAATACATTATTAGTCCAGCAATCCTGTGAATAGTATAAAACTCCAATTCATTAAAAAGAAAAAAAAATGGCATCACGCAGTGGGACAAGCCAGGGCAATCTTAGGGGTCCCAGATGGTCAATGTATGTTCCAGGAATATAGAGAATATTCCCTGGATATCTGGGTCGGCACTAATTACTTAAGTGTTTGTGTGTTCTTAGGACATGCAAACAGCTAAAAACCATGGTGGAGCAGGGAGTTATCAGCTCCCTTCCCTGCCAAATGATCTTGTTAACTGCAGGCTGGCTACACGACATCAGTGAGGAGTCCCAATGTAGGTGACATGATTATATGGTTGTGCTTTGTTGTAGTTTGTGGCATGGCCTCACGTGGTGTCATGTTTTGGTGTGGTTAAGGCATGGTTTGGCCCACCACACTGCTATGTCTGAGTCCCTGGACATAACCACTTACAAGTTTCAAACACGCGTGGTGTTCTTAATGACGGCGATTAGGAGCAGCACACCTGTTCAAAACACACACGTGGCTGTCAGGGACGCCTTAATCTTTCCCTGGCTCACCCTGACTAAGCAGAGCAAGTGCCCCAAGAAGGGCGACCCCACACAATGGATGACAAAAGACAAGACAAAACAGGCATATACAATAGAAAACAGAGAAATGTCAGGCAGGGAAAGGTCAAACCAGGAGATCACGCAGTACAGAGTCAGCAGGCAGAAGAATAACCGAGACATAAACCGTAGTCCAGAGCCAGAAGAAAACCAAAAAAAGAACAGCAAACACACAGTGACAAGATCCAGGAAAACAGGAAGCAATCACAAAGACAGAGGAAAAAGGAAGGTTTAAATATCCCACCCCAGCCAGGGATTGGCTCAGGTACTTAAAGGGGTTTTGCCACCATGTAATGTTGACGTGGGAACCTCCAAAATGGGTATTTAATCACTTTTCTAAATATATGTGATTACAAAAAGTGAAAACTCTGAGAGCTACAGCATTGCTCAATCCCCCTTGGTTACCTCAATGCTTTCCCTAGTCACGACCGAGGATCTGACAGGCCGCGCTTGCGTGAATCACTTCTTATCTGATGACAGGCAAAATGAATGAGCTTTTAAGGCACCGGGTAGAGAGTGCACTCTGAGGCTGTCTTGAGAATCCACTGTTGTACTGTTTATTATTTCACTTAGGTTTTGAGACGCTCCCTTGGATTCCTCACTCCTCACTCGCCCCCCACCCTCTCTCCCCTGCAGCTTCATGACTCAGCGTGATTTGTTTACATCCTGCTCTTGTGCTGGCAGGAGGTAGGTAACTGGCGACCTGGCAAATCCCCTTTAACCCTTAAGGTGCTGTACAGAACCCTGGCTGAGGCTGGAAAGAGACCAGATCCTCTTAAAGGGCCATACACCTATTCCTAATAGTGGTTATATCTTCATCCCACTGTGTGATGCTAGTTGTTATTTTTCATTAATTTTTGGAATAAATTGGAGTTTCATTCATGGGATTGCTGGACTTCTAATCTTCTACTGTAATTTACACACTTTACCAGGAGTGGCTACCGTGCAGTCCTGAAATCATTCAATTCCACTGCACTTTGAGGGTGAACTGGCTGTTTTTTGTCTACATACTGGATGACAAAGCCATATGGTTAAATAACAAATAACCAATGACTGGCACACCCACCTCTGCTTTCATCTGTAGCATGGCCTGGGTTTTTGTTAATGGGGCCGGCATCCGTCATTTGGCATGACTGAATTTATAATTATACTAACAACTTAACAACATAATAATCCAACATGGCAGTTGGAATTTTCTACTTCTGCAACAATAGTTGTTAGGAACTGGCATTTTGCGCTGTTTGATAGTTTAGGGTCTAGTTCCAGGTTTTGTGTTTTTTGTTTTTTTTATAGCTTTAAGCTTATTATAACCTGGTTTAGGAAATCCATTTACATCTACAAAACGTGTGTTGGACCGAGCCTGTGTAAGCCGAGCACTGAGGTAGGCTTCCTGACTACAGCGAAGTCACGGACGAAGAAAATGACTACAACACCAGTTCATCAACAGTGTAGTTTACTTAACTTTTCAGGAAAGTATGGTGAACAAATTCCCCAAATACACATGTACAAAGTTGTGACCGAGACCCCTGTGCTGCACAGCGCGTTGCTGAGAGTGTGTCCTCAGGATGTACGATAAGTTTACCTACCCATGGGGTTCGGAAAGGCTGAAATCCTCTACCTTTTAATACCATACAAAAACAGGAACGATCGTGTGTGGTGCTGTTCAAAAGCATGCTTGCGGTGCAGCACAGCAGCTTACAACTTAACAAACTCTACCCGCTATCCCCAAATATATACAAATAATACAGATTCTCTCACATGTGGACTGGTCACATAAATGACAGTGCTATAGCAAGCCCTCTACAAAGTCCCGAATCAGAAGGTGTACTTGGATTAACACTCATGACCTAAAACCAAAAGTGCCCTAACTAGCTAACTACAGGCCTGCCAAACAGTCCTGGGTTTGTTGGCATGCACGCTTTTGTTCTGGGTGTACCTTGGGTTTTCAAACAGTCACTGCTCAGAGTTGCTGATCCCTGCCGATGGAGTCGATCATCCAAAATGGTGGATGCTTCTCTCTGTCGCCTGCAGAACGTCCCTTCTGTCACGGAGCTTTCCTCACCAACAGCATCAATCTAGACAGCCAGATTCCTCTCTCTCACTCAGGGGCAGCTCATAGTTCAGGAATCAGAATCAGGAAAGCTGAGTGGGATCCTCGCCCAGCGTCTGTCCTCTCCTGATCTCTCTGTGTCTACTCCTGTTGCCACACAAAATGGCTGTTGTCTCGTGTGTTAGTTATCATTGACAGTTATATCTCATTTGCATACACTAGAAACCGGAAACAGAAGCATCTGTTGGTCAAACAGCAGAATGCAACAGAATACTTTACAATTATAAATCACACATATGATTTTATTGAGTAAACACAATGCGGCTCTTCCACTATCCCACACCTTTGTACATTACGCAGGAACCCATTGGTTTGAATGGGCACCATAAAATGTTTCACTTACCTTGGTGGTACCAAAGGGGAAATATGCACTTCTGATCAGTTTATTTTTAGGCAGGGCAATAGTACAAGTTCTAAAGAATATTCACATCTATATAAATGGGACTGCAACACATATCTGTGCACAGTGCATGGGCAGAAGTGGCATTGTCCAGAAAAAAATGTCATAGTAGACCTTGGCCCTTTCATTCTTATGATTAATAGGGGTCCTTCAATCTTGCATCTAGTGATCAGTAAGAGATAGCATATACTTTTCATCATTCAAAATGACTGAAATACCCATTTAGATATACACTGCGGCCCACCAGTGGACCTGATTCCAGGGGCACACCCATGGAGCTGATTCCAGGGGCACACCAGTGGAGTTGATTTTTGAGGCCCACCTCTGCAGTTGATTCTTGGGGCCCATTCTACAGCTATTGTACATGACAGCACATAAATCTTGCTTTCTGTGCCTTTCTCCCTGAAAGGTAGCCCCAGGCCTGATAAGTTCAGGAGCCCACAATGGGCAGAGGCCTCCTGGGGTTTCGCCTGCACCAGTTCTGGCCTGAATACACAAATAGGGAATTAGCATGTGTTTCAAATTGCTAATCATATAATGCAAATCACATAATTGAATGTGAGCAATGTAGTCTTTTATTTCCAAGAATAGATTTTAAAGGGGTTTTCTCATCACTGGCTTTCGCAGACTTGAGCTGTTGATCTCTCTTAGGGCTTATCCCCACGGCAAAGGTTTACTGTCGATTTTACAGATTTGAAAACCACCTGTAAACCGACTGTCAACCTTTTACATTGATTTTAATGGAAAAGCAGTGCAACAGTCCCCACTGCACGGATTTTCCGCCGGATGGTTGTTGACACTGCTGACAGTCTGAAAAACTTAGAACATGTTCATTCTTTTGCCCAGTTTTCAGGTGGAACATGAACATGTGGGTGCGAAGGGAGACAGGTGAATCCACGAACCGCGGACAAAAGCCGCCCCCCTGCGTGCCCAAAAAAAGACCAAATACCGGTCAGTATTTCCTGACTCGACCTTCAACTACCAATTTTGGACTGCTCAGCCATGACCCAGTCTGCATTTCAGCGTTAAAGGGGTTGTCTCGCTACAAGGATTGTTTTTTATGTTAAAGATCTTGTAAAAAACAAGTCACTTTGCAATATCTGCCCATTTACAGTGTCCTACCTATTCCTAGATATTACCTCTTGTATGAGCTGCATCAGTGCCTCAGGTCGCTATAGCTACAGACCTGTTCAACCTCTCCTGATAGGCTGCCAGTGCTGGTTGCTATAGCTACAGACCTGGTGTCCTCAGCAGCTCATCACTGCAGGTCAGTAGGAGCCAGTAAAGCCAGTAAACACACCCTTGAATTAAAAAATGAAACCGAGAAAACAGAACTGAGGTAAGATGAATCGATGTAGTGAGACAACCCCTTTAATACAAACATATTTCTGTACTTAGATGACAAATGTACAAAAGGTTTATAGAAGGCATAGATGCATGTAAAGCTAAAATAAATAAATATCTGTTCTTATTTTCTCACCACTATAACAATGTCATACTATACACAATCTACATCTACTGTACATTGCTGATCTGCGGCTCATGTGATTGCCTGGACGATCCAACCAATTATCATGAAAATTTTACTTGTAAACAATCTGTATTAGTGAAGTGCCTGCAGTAATTGGTGGTCTAGTAGCACCTATTTACAGTACAATGCAGTACTACATGTTCTGGACTGCTCTTTACATGTGCCAGGATGATTGGCGTCTTTGGACACCAGGTGAGGGCCCCATTTTCTTTTTTTCTGGTACATTGTGTATGAAGTAAATGACCTAAAGAAGCTTCTGTCCTCATCATAGAAAGTGATTTCCAGCTCCCAGCAGCTCTTTTTGTTATATGTAAGGACTTGCTTTAACTGTATTAGTTATCTGCCTCATTTTTTTAACCATCATTTTACATTATGCTGGGATGACATCTTGGGGACTTATAACCTGTAACGGTTGGCTTACTGTATTGGCAGGCCTGAGGTGTGGATCTTCTTTACCACCACAAGCGGTGGTATAAGCCACGCCAAGGAGCAAAGTCTAAGTAGGTCCAGTATTCACCAGACAAGTTGGGCTTGCTGCAGTGGGACACTACCAGGCCACTGCCCCTGATGCGACTTGCTTCTGGTGGCAGCCATGGTACAAAATCATGAAGCATACTCAAATGGACGGCCCGGAGACCGACGGGCCATGGCCACTGCAAAATGGCAAACAACTTAGCGGGTTCCATCTGCAGACCCTTGTCCGAGATGATATACCCAAGACACAGAAGACTGGTCTGGTGGAAGAGGCACTTCCCCAGTTTGGTGTAGAGGTGGTTGTTTTGTAGATGCCTCAATACCTGGCGCACATGGAACCGATGAGACTTGGGGTCAGGCGAGAAAACCAGGATGTCTTCCAGGTAGAGGACAACACAGGAATACAGAACGTCTCTGAAAATGTAATTTACAAATTCCTGGAAAAACGCTGGAGCGTTGCATTATCAGGTACTCAAAATGCCCATCTCAGGTTTTGAAGGCTGTCTTCCATTCATCACCCTCATGGATTCAAACAAGACTGGACTGGAAGTCCAATTTTAGAAATAATTCTGTCGTCTTTGAGTCGGTCAAAGAGTTCAGTGATTAATGGTAGCGGATACCGGTTTTTCAAAGTTATTTTGGTGAGACCGTGATAATCAATGAATGGGCACAAAGAAGAACCCACAAAGAAGAATCCGGCACTGGCGGGAGAAGTAGATTTGTGGATAAACCCCTTCTGGAGTTTCTTTTGTACATAGGCCAACATGACCTGAGTCTCTGGTACAGACAGCAGGTAGACTCTACCCCGGGGAGGACTAGTACCAGACAGTAGGTCTATAGGGCAATCATATGGATGATGAGGAGGAAGGATCTCAGTCTGCTTCTCAGTCTTGTCTCCAACACGTGACTTCAACTGTCTTCCAGTTAAGCATAGGGGCATGGCAGTGCAACCACGGAAGAGCCAGAAGAACTGCTGAGGAAGAATGGGGTAACAAGTAGAACGCGATTTCTTATGTAGCGCCCCCACGTGAAGTGACAGCGGCTCAGTAAGGAACTGAATAGAGTAGCTGATAAGCTCCCTGCTAACTGAAGAGATGGCTAGGGGTTTAACTAAGCAGACCACCAAGAGACAATACTTAGTCACCAGGGCAGCATCGATGAAATTCCCGGCTGATCCTGAGTCCAGGAAAGTCGCAACTTGGAACAAGATTCCAGAACTGGTCAAGATTTTTACCGGCATGGTCAGACATGAAGAGGAATTTTTCACACATAGGGATGCCTCTCCGATGTAGCCTAGGTGCGTGCATTTCCTGGACGCTGTTGACAGTGTGGACAACCCCTGTGGTAATGTTCAGGGCTGGCCCAGTAGAGGCACGGGTTCTTCTCACGTAGTCGGGATAATTCTCAGGTGGGCTCTGTCCACTTGCATGGCCTCTTCGGTGGCCGGCAGAGAGGGTGGCACTGTTGACTTTTGAAATACTGGAGCAAGACGGGGTAGATGATGTGGCCTGACTGGTTCACGCTACTGACGGAGCTCCTCCTGTCTCTCCGAAAAGCGCTCGTCAATGCAAGTGGCTAGGTGGATAAGGTCACTCAGGGTAGAAGGGGGTCTTGAGCGAACAGTACATCCTTTATCTGGGTGGAGAGACCCTTCTTGAATATGGCTCTTAACACTTCATTATTCCAGGGCAATTCCAAGGCCAGGGTATTGGAATTGGACAGCGTAGTCTTCTACAGGGGAATCCTCTGACTGGCCATAAGTTCCACATGCAGAGAACACTGGTTGATGAAGCCCCTGTAAGCCTTAGGGTCCCTATCAAACTTCGTTAGCAAAGACAAATGCAGTTTTGGACTGAAGGGCACCGCAGGAGCCATAGACGCTGAGGAAGCCATGGGAGATGGCAGCTGCTGCTGAGTGGTGAGGAGCTGTTGCATCATAGCAGTCAGCTGGTTGAGCTGCTGCACCTGCTGCGTGATCTGCTGGGACTGCTGAGCCACAAAGGTTGTGAGGACTGCGACGCTCAGCAGAAGCACTTTGGCAGGATCCATGTCCGTATCAAACTGTAAGGGTAACGCTAAGTAGAGCCCTCCACAAGGCAGGTTTGGCTTGCAGCAGCGGGCCACTAACAGGCCGTTACCCCTGACATGGTTTGCTTGCAATGGCAGCTGAGGTGTAGCGTGGTACAAAATTGTGAAGCGCATAGTCGGGGACAGGAAGTAAGGTCAGGACATGCAGAAACACAACACAACATATCAGGAACAACTCTTAGAATGCTTTCTCTCTAGAGACAGGGTACTATTGATCTGGCAAGGGATCTCGGGAAGAGGTGGGGTTAAATAGGGTCAGCATCCGGTGATATGTAATATGCAAAGCATAGAAATTGCAGGGAGAGTGGAGAGGTGAGTAGCTGCAGTCAGGGACCGGGCAGCTAGGACACGGCCGTGCCCACGACCTGGTGTGAGGGCCGCAGGGGCACCCATGACATAAACAATTACCAGTTTTCCATTGAGTTATGGTTTCCACATACACTGGACGTCTAAGAACCAATTAATGTTGTATGTTGAGTGACCACTGTAAAAGACAATGCGCTCCATCGGTCACTGTTCTAATGTATGACACATCTGGCACAACGTTGTGATTTAGATTATGAACAGACGCATATGTGAACAAGAGGAGAAACTGCTGCACTAAGTTAATATTGTCTCTCATTGAGGTGTCTAGTATGACCTTGTCATTCATCTGACGCACCTCTGACCTCAGCATTTTAATGCTCCCTTCAAGTTGGGGCTTATTTCTGCCATGCAAGCTATCGGCAAACATTTGATGAACAAAGCTTCATTGGACATTGATATGAAAGCAAAGAGCCTGAGTGACCTTTTTATTGTGACAGATGTTTCAATGTCTGACAGGCACAGGTTAGGCGTCACTCGTAATTGGCTTCTGTTCAAGTAAATGCTTGAAATTCAGGTAGGAAATCTATTGAGCATTTACTTACTAAGTGGAGTCTTTCACACAAGTTATCCTTGTTAACCTGTCATCCGGCTTAATGATCCCTAATTTTTTTTAATAAGCTGTCATTGGTGATATTTCATTGTTTACCCACATAATGAGTTTCAGTTGAACTTATCCCCTGAGTCACAACTGGCACCCAATATGTGACAGATTCTGAGATTAGCTCATAAATGACATGATTCTGGTTAAGAAGGGAGGAATCTCTCTCCTTGGGGAGAGCCACCAAAAATTTGGTTGATATAAGGATTTTTGTCTCCTTTCACACCTTACTGACGTTTTTGCATAAAGTAAAGACTTGTGGGAAAAAGCTAAAGAGCTCCACAGTGCCATCTAATGAATGTAGTTATCCTCAATATCCTCATATGTAACTTAGAAGAGTCTTGGACAAGTGGACAGGACAAGTGGCAGACAAGGCAGTGTCAGGAACGTAGCAGGAGGTTGGTAACCAGCGATCAGTAGAAGACAATGCACAGAAATGGATGACTCATATGGGACAGACACCAATAACTGGGAAAGAGGATCCCTAAAAAGCCCATGGTCCCAGGTGGTTGGCTGGGAAAGAATAATATGACACACTGGGCATTTATATCAAAGGGAACAGTGCGCACCAGAGGAAGAACTGCAGACAGAGAAAGCAGGAGGAAGAGGAAGCTGGTGAGGGAACAGAGCAGGGACAGGTGAGTCCTCAAGCGGAGAGGACGGGACAGGGAGCTGGTGCAACCGCGGAGTGAGTCCCTGACTCATCCCTGAGGTCCGAAAATGTTGCGTGCCGTTACACGCAACTATATATATATATATAGTGAGCTTTTACAGCTCTGGGATCTTGGCACACATCTTATCTTCAGGCATAGAGACTGAGACAGAACTTCTTGTGCAAATACAGGTCCTCCGTATTTTTATTAAGTAGTAATACAAAACAGGTGCAAGGCATGCACAAAACAAACAAACCAAAAATCCTGCTCGTCTTAGCTCTAGCTAACGGAGTAGTACTCACTAGCACTTGTAAGTAACTCAGCAAAGGTGTGGCAAATGCTGGTTCCCCAGCATGTCTCCTCCCAAGACTCAGGGTTGTAGCCACCTCTAGTCAGCTTACCTGCTGACTTATAAAGGCCAGGCAAATCCTGCAGTGGAACATGGGGAGTAAGCACCCACCCTACTCTTTGCTCACTTCCAATGAAAGGCCGTCCCGGGAAAGGCTGAAAGCCATACTAACACACTAAACATATGTCGACAGCCTGTACTGTCGACACCTGTCTAATTTTGGCCTTTCATTACACCAAGGCTCCTTACCTTGGTGGCATGTGTCTGGACTTCTGAAGGTGCATCCAAGGACACTGGCCGGGATATATACACTGTTATACACCCTTCCTACTGTTGCCATCTTACAATATATATATATATATATACTTTGCTCCTAGTGTTGTATTATTGTGACTGCACTATTTTTTGCTCTTTTTGATATTGTATCTGCACTCTTTGTGCCATTGCTATTGCAGAACCTTTGACACTTTCTATATTTATTTATCAATTTATTTATTTATTATTTATTTTTCAGCTGTTTGTTTTTTAATTTTTTTAATTTTTTCTTTTCTGTTGTTTTTTTGTCCCTAATAAAGATTCACATTTATATTTTCATTAATTTTGGTTGTGCGCCAATCTCTATGTCCTCTTTTCTCTGCTGTCTTCTGGTTGGTTATTGTGGTGTCCGTCATTTTTCATTTCTGCCTAACTTCGGGATTTGACGTCCCATCTAACATCACCTCCTGTTACTGAAACATAGACCCAATGTTATGGTAACCGGAACATCCAACATCACTTCTGGTTACCGTAACATTTGGCATTGACTGAAACAGGAAGTTACATTGGACATGATGTCCTATGTCACTTCTGGTTACCAGAATACTGAGCCTATGATGATTAAATAGAAGAGACATTTAACGTCACTTACAAATACAATAACATTGGGGCTATGTTGGAGCAACAGGAGTGATACCCAACATGACATTCATTGTCATTTACAGTCACCAAAACATTGGGCCTATGTTAATGTATTGACGTCAAACAAGATGTCAAACTGGAAGTTAGGCTGTAATGAGATCGGGGTATCTTGTGAACTGTAATTTAACCCCTTACACAACTCCAACCTTAAGTTAGCATTAGGGTTAGAATCAATTTTTAGAAGACTTTTTGCCAAAAGTCCTTTCATGCCAACTTGAACTGAAGCACTTGAATTTGGGTCAAATTTGACTTTACTTGACTCAATGATGCAACACTAGTTAGTACCACCGTATTGTAATGCTTCAATACAATGCTACTATTTCATTGATGGGCTTTGATGGGTAGTGATTGCATCCCACCATGTTGCATCTCAGACTGCAAATATCCTTGTGCTAAAAGGATAACCCACTAGCCTCATCCCAAGAGTGTAGGACATAAAACGAACTGACCCAGATTTTCCTGTTTCAGGTCATTACCAATATCATAGAATCTCTAATTGTAGCCATGTCTGTAATTACATAAAACTTTATTAATCTGCTTAGTGCTTTACAATAATTGCTAACACGTCTATAGCTAATGACTAGGTGTAATTATTCTTCCACTGTCTGAACACGTTGTGTAGAGGAGTCTTCTTAGTAAAGAAGGTACAATCACAGGAGTTCTGGTTCCCATCCGTGTCTGTGGTTCTGTTCAGAATATACATCATAGAGATGGTGCTGGGTCTGTTAAATGACGGACACCCACGGAGACAGAAACTATTGACTACAATAGGGTCTATTGCCATGATGGCGAACCTATGACACGTGTGTCAGCACTGACACGCGTAGCCATTTTCGCTGACACACGGCCGCATACAGAGAAGTATGGGGCCGCATGCTGAGAAGGATATTTCATCCTCGGCTCCTGCACAGCCAGGTGCAGTAGCCGAGGATAAAACATTTGCTGTAGTGTTGCGCATGCGTAGTTGCGGCTCACAGAACTTCTCTTTTCTAGCACGCATGTGTGTAAAAATTTGTTGAGGGTCTGTGGGTGCTGAAGTGATCCCTGATTGCAGATGCAAGAAGATCGGGGATTGAGATTCTCACGTCACGTGATGCTAACGTGAACTTGGGCAGACCAGTGGTTAAGTGGTGACTGGCAAGGTAATGGCTGAGCAGGTGAGCGGATGTGTGAATGGGTTTCCATGCACATGTTATGTAAACAGAGTTCAGAAGAGATCCATGCGCATCAAAGTTTTCCTAGAAGAGAAGGCTGCCATCTCCTGTCATTGGCATGCAGTGACTGGGGTGATGTTGCTTTTCCCATGGAGCATCGGGCACGGTCTGTGATGGAAACCATGTATCCCAACCCCCTACTGTGTTAGATCTTACAGGTGCTCCGCACATAGCTGATTCTAAAATCTGACCCAGGTGCAGGCGTGTCAACCTCATGCTTTTCTTCTTCCCTGAGAAGCATATCCACAAAATAGCTAAAAATGTACGATTATGTTTACTCGGATGATTTTGAAACATCAAAAAAGCCTCCAAAAAGTGCATTTTCATTGATTCCAATGTAAAACAGTGTTGTAGATTACACACGACTTTGTTTTTCTGAGTTTCTTTGGACGCTTCAATTGTTGAAGCGTTTAACACTGAAAATCCTCATAGGACTCAATGGAGAGTTTCAAAACCTTGGCGCAGTTTTTGGCGTGGTTTTTGCCCTGGCTCTGAATTTGTATGGGTGTTTCAGAAAAAAAAACAGAGTTGGAAAATCTTGATCAAATCCTCGTCAAAATCTCGTGTGAAAAGTGCTTCATTTTCAGACGAGGTTTTAAGGATAATTTGGATGCTGAAAATTCTTTAAATACAGTTATATATTACAATTATACATTTTTGTTATTTAAACTATAAATTATGGGGTTTTTTCTCGAAGTGACACACCACCCGAGTTATGCTCGGTTTTTGAGGCGAATTTTGACACGCCAAGCTCAAAAGGTTGCCCATCACTGGTCTATCGGGTTTCCATTGTGTTGGCTGTCATATTAATAAAAAAATAGCACTGCCATATATACAGTTTAAAGGCACTTCATCTTTTAGGCTAAATAAGTTTAACATTTTTGTGATTTCTTCTTAAATTAAGCTGGATTCTCTGATCCAGGGCTCCAAATGATAATATTCCAGATGCCTGCAGTTATAACTAGAGGGACCGTGTTGGTACATTGAACTAAATACTAAAACAGTGTGCAGTAATCTTCTTCATAAGTCTAGACCAGGCATCCTCAAACTGCAGCTCTCCAGCTGTTGGGAAACTACAACTCCCATCATGCATTTATATAATCTATAACAGTGGGCATGATGGGAGTTGGAGGGCCGCAGTTTGAGGATGCCTGGTCTAGAGCGTTTACTTTGTGTTGTGAATTTCCGCTTTTATTTCTCCTGGCCTATTTGGAGATTTTTTGAACTGATTTTAATTATGTAGCTTAAACTGTCGTACAAGGCCATAGGTTAGGGTCCCATGGTACGGCAGCCACATGTGTGTCGATCCAAATATTGCTTTAAACACTCTTAGAGGCAAATGTTCATATATAAGCAATTACAAACATTATACAGGCAATTCTCCATTGTATGTAAGCAAATCTATAAATAGACATTCTCAAGATTGTAAAGAACCTTAAGTCATGTTTCCTGATTAAATTAATAAATAACTAGAAGGGTTGATGTAAAACTTGTCAACAGAAGCCAAGTTCTAATTTTGCTTTAGATTGTGTGAACAAACCTGTTTTATGACATCACACAAACCATGGGGATGACATCTCTGTCTTCTGCCTAAACATCTTACACATGTGGCCATCATCGTTTTCAGTTAATATATACCAGCTGTTTATTCAGAAAAAATAGAGAATTGCACCTTTACAACAAATTTTTGTTTCTCTTACAACCCTGTCAGCAACTCAATGATGGGGATTTCTGCACCGTTGGACTGATAGGACAGATGTAATATTTCATGAGTTTATAAAATTACACATTGGATACCCAGAATTTTTTTCTAGCTTACTGGATGTAGGTTAGGTGGATGTGCAGACTGTCTTCTTAAAGGGGTATCCAATCTCACTGATTAGCTTTAAACATGTGAGGAAAAGTAAATGAAGACTATTACTTACTACATTGCTGTTCCAATTTTGCTTAATGTCAGAGTTAGAGCAGTTCTTCTTTCCTGCTGGTTTATACAAGCTTCTCTAGAATGCTGACCACCTCTCTATGCTCCAGCAATGGCCAGACTGGTGACTTCGCTCTCTGCTGTGTTTTATCAGCAGTACAGAGCTTCTCAAGTCTCTGATCTTACCTTTTGCTGACAAAAACTTTAACCCTTAGAGTTACTAACCACTGACTACATGAAATATAATATAATCACTCAGCAGCTAACAGTGTGTCTTGGCAGCATGTAAGTTTTTCTCTTAGTAGAAGCTTACTCTCATGACTAAAACAGCTCTGCTATTTCACATTTATAGCCAGACATTGTGCTTGGATAGCATTGTTTTTCACAGCCCTTCCATTAGTAATGACCCTAGAACAGCCTCATCTAGAAATAGGAGCTAGTAGAGCTGAGATGTCATTCACTGCTATAAACCCACCCAAAGTCTGCATAGGAAATGTGAGCCTTCAGAGGCTGTAGAGAGTGAAAACAGCTAAATGGGACAACTCTTTATTTATATGACATTTATGGAATATTATTTTAATATATTATAATTTATGAAATGGCCCTTAAAGTCTGATAGGCGCGAGTTCCAGGACTGGATCTTTTGACTGGCCCCCTGAAACTCCCGGCTCAGAATGGTGAAGTGGCCGAGCTTGCACAGTTGCTCTTCATTCATTTTAATGGGATTTCCAAGTATAGCCAAATAGGGAGTTTTTTAAATGTAGTTTCGCCTACTGATGAAGACTTTGGAACCCATTAGGCAAGAACCAATGCGCCCTTAAGGAAGATTTCATTTTAGATCCCAAAGTTGCCAGAAGACTGGATTCAGATATTTTATATGGTTACATAAGTATTAATATTGTTTAGTAGTAAGTGGTTATCCAAGCCTTTCTTGAAACAGTCAACTGTTCTTGCTGTGACCAGCTCCTCAGGCGGCTATTCCACAGATTCACAGTTTTCATGGTGGTGAAGAAGACTTTTCCCTTTTGGAGATTAAATCCTTTTTTTCTCCAGATGAAGGGAATGTCCTCTTGTCTTTTGAGGGGGTTTTACATGAAATAGCTTTTCCCCATAATTTTTGTAGGGGCCATTTATATACTTCTTTTCTTATATAGGATTTCTATCATAGGAAAGTGGGTTGCTGTGGGAACGAGGCACCATCATGCTTTCCTGAAAACCTCCATAAGGTAGGGAGGTATGCAAACCCCCCAGTACATAGGTAGGTATATAGGTGCTGGAAAAGTGAGAATTCTAAAACATTTCTGTGGTAATTTCTACAAAGATGAGTTGTGGCTGTGAGAAGAAATCATGGTGGTCTGGAGAAGAAAAGGAAAATGAATGACTCCCATCAGAAGAAACGTCTCCTGTGAGTCACTGGATATAACTGCACTGTAATCATTTATATCTCTGCAGAGCGCCTGCGTACAATTGGTATCTATCACTATCTGGTCACTGTATGGCGGAAAATTTCTTAGGGGCCCGCATGGTTTTTATTTTGGCATGACTGGGGAAATTTTTTTTTTATACAACTACTTCAAAATATACAACATGGCATTTATTTTCTTATTCTGCAAAAATAAGTGGGTTTGGATCGGCAAAATTTTGGCTTGTTTAAAAAGTTTGGGGTAATGTTTCGTTTTTGTGTTTTTTTTAATTTTTTTATTGACTTTAAGTTATTTTTAAGGTTTAAGGATCCCTTTAATCTTCAAAACTATGTTGGGCCAGACTTGTAAGCCGAGCAAGGAGGGATCTTTGAATAGGAATTAGGACAGGAAACATAAACCTTTTTTTCCTTCAAAAATGTGAGTTTACAATTTTAAAATATGGTGAACAAACCCCAAAAATGAACAAAGTTTGTTTGGGCCTAGAACCCTGTTTCAAAAGGGTTTGGGGTGTTCCCTTCCTCGGTTTGTCGTTAGGTTTACCTTTCCCACGGGGTTTTAAAGGGCTTTTTAAACCTCTATTTTTCCCTTACCATACAAAAAGGGGCTTTAGACCTTCTTATACAGTTTGAAAATTTAAAATTGCACAATGAGGTGGAGTCTAGGGGTCTAATTTTAAATTTATTATGTATCAGTCCGCAGAAATTCATTGGGCCAAAACCAACAAACACGGAAAAGGGGCAATAATATGCAATTTAAGTATTTGGAGGAAAGTCAATACAATAATACACCAATTAAAGATCACCAACATTTTTCATAAATAACAATGTTCTTTACTGATATAAAAATTCATAAAATACATTGAGATACACCCAGGAATAAAAAGATGCACTCTCAACCACTCCACAAATGGATATATTAATAAACACAAATATACATATAATAAGTTGGAAAAAATAAAGCTCGGACTGGCCCACAAGGGAACAGGGCAAACCGCCGGTGGGTCCCTGAGCATGTCAGAGCTGAATTTTTTTTTTTTTATTGTGTATCCATCATCAGGAGGCAGAAAAGCAGTGAAAGAGATGCAAAACGCAATAGGCAGTGTGTATGAGGCAGATACAGTCATTTACAGTAGCTGTAGGTTGGGCCACTAAAATAAATTCCACTGGTGGGACCAGAAACAACTCAACTGGTTATCCCCTAAAATCAACTCCACCTGTGGGTCTTAGGCAGCCCAGTCTGACACTGGTTAAAAGGACACTCAATACAAAAAATATACATCCAATGTTATAGAATTTCATCAAAGATATAAGCAGCATAAAAATTGACAATATACAGTATCTCACAAAAGTGAGTACATCCCTCCCTTTTTTGTAAATATTGTACAATACCTTATCATTGGACAACACTGAAGATATGACACTTTGATGCAATGTAAAGGAGTCAGTGTACAGCTTGTATAACAGTGTAAATTTGTTGTGTCCTCAATAATAATAACTCAACACACAGCCACCAATGTCTAAACCGCTGCCAACAAAAGTGAGTACACCCCTAAGTGAAAATGGACAAATTGTGCCCAATTTGCCATTTTCCCTTCCCGGTGTATTGTGACTCATTAGTGTTGCAAGGTCTCAGGTGTGAATGGATAGTAGATGTGTTAAATTTGCTATTATCGCTCTCACACTCTTTCATACTGGTCACTGGAAGTTCAACATGGCACCTCATGGCAAAGAACTGTCTGAGGATCTGCAAAAAATATATAAGAAGATTGCGACACCCTGAAACTGAGCTGCAGCACGGTGGCCAAGACCATACAGTGGTTTAACAAAACAGGTTCCACTCAGTACAGGCCTCGCCAAGGTCAACCATAGAAGTTAAGTGTACATGCTCAGTGTCATAGCCAGAGACTGACTAACTGCTTCCAGCATTGCTGCTGAGGTGGAGGTTCAGCCTGTCAGTGCTCAGACCATACACTGCACATGGCATCAAATTGGTCCGCATGGCTGTTGTCCCAGAAGGAAGCCTTTTCTAATGATGATGCACAAGAAAGCCCGCAAATAGTGTGCTGAAGACAAACAGACTAAGGAAATTGATTACTGGAACCATGTCCTGTGGGCTGATGAGACCAAGATAAACTTATTTGGTTCAGATGGTGTTATGCATGTGAGGCAGAAACCAGGTGAGGAGTACAGAGACAAGTGTGTCTTGCCTGCAGTCAAGCATGGTGAGGTGGTGAGAGTGCTATTGTTGGGGGGCTGCATGAGTGCTGCCAGCTGTGGAGAGCTACAGTTTGTTGAGGCAACTATGAATGCTAACATGTACCGTGACCTACTGAAGCATAGCATAACCTCCACCCCGGAAACTAGCCCACGGGACTGTATTCCAACATAACAACCCCAAACACACCTCCAAGATGCCACTACCTTGCTAAAGAAAATGATAGTAAAGACACTGGACTGGCCAAGCATGTCTCCAGACCTAAACCCTATTGAGCATCTTTTGGGCATCTTCAAATGGAGGGTAGAGGAGCTCAAGGTCTCTAACATCCTCCAGCTCCGTAATGTCTTCATAGAGAGGTGAAAGAGGATTCTAGTGGCTGCAACCTGTGAAGCTCTAGTGAACGACATGCCGAAGAGTGCTGGAAAATAAAGGAGGTCACACAAAATATTGACACTTTGGGCACAATTTATCCATTTTCACTTAGGGGTGTACTCACTTTGTTGCCAGCAGTTTAGACATTGATGGCTGTGTCTTGAGTTATACAAGCTGTACACTAACTACTTTACATTGTATCAATGTGTCATATCATCAGTGTCCCATGAAAAGATATAATAAAATATTTACAAAACAGTGAAGGGTGTACTTACTTTTGTGAAATACTGTATATATAAATACCCTGTTTCCCCGAAAATAAGACAGTGTCTTATATTAATTTTTGATCCTAAAAATGAGCTAAGACTTATTTTTAGGGGATTTCTTGTTTTTCCATGAACAAGAATTCACATTTATTGTTGAACAAAAAATCAACAGTCATTAATATACTGTACTGTACGAAAACTGTGAATTGCATTAAAAAATGCAGTAGGTCTTATTTTCGGGGAAACAGGGTAGCTGGAAATAAAGATAAATAATCGGTGTACTATCAACAAAGAATTCAATGTAATGCTGACAGGAGTAAGAGAACATTAAAAAAACACAAAAATAAAATTGAAGACTTTGCAAATAGTCTTAATTAAAAATGTCTCAACTGTGTTGTTGTATTCTGCATTCTTATTGCCATCCATGTTTCTGCTTCTTGCTAACATACCAAATTTATGCAAGTAGGACGAGGGGAGAAATGGATGTTAATATGACAGGGTTTGTATGTAATCTGTTACAATAAATATGAACAGGTTTGCATAGTAGTTGCAGACACAAAACAAATTGAGATTTTTAATAAAGCTACTTGCAAAGTGGCTTTATGTTTCATGCTAAATCCATAAGATTGATCAAATGGCTGCAAAGGTGGAGCTTCCCTGTAAGAGATTATAACAACTATGTTGGTAATCTACGCGTCTGGACAGCATTCATCATTTTCCAGCAACAGAATTAGTCCATGTTGTTTGTAAAAGCAGCACTGCAGATTTTCATTAAATTGTTTATAGATGGTTTTCTAGTCCTCCATCTGTTTTTTGTGTGTACATGATGTACCCAAGAACTGCAGCTAATTAGAAAATGAAGTTCAAGTGTTGTGTCTTTATAGCTGGAGAGAATTGTTAGTTATAAAAGCAGTTGGATGCTTATTCATCCTCTCAACAAGATATTTCCCCCCTTATCCAAACTGATGATCTCTTATGAAACATAATTCCTAAACATAATTCCATATATAACAAACAGTAGCCAAAAGCCATGTTCATATAAAAATAACAAAGCATTGTCTGTATAAACTAGATTTTCTTTATATTTTACGCATGTATTATATTGTTTCATGGTTTCCATAACCATTGTTATTTGCCTGCAATGATTTGCAAATGGTTTATTTTACAAGATTTCTTTATTATTTGGGTTTTTGTATACACCTATAGTAATGGGTCATAAACATAGATCTGTTACATGTCTATACAACCTCTGGGTTGTATGGAGTAAGGATCAGTCAACACGGCAAGGTTATTGGTCGGATTTTCAGACGGTTTGCGGATTTGAAAACCAACCAGCAACCATCCCCATAGACTTCAATAGAAAATCCGTTCAGCAGCCACAATAAACGGATTTTCGGGGCCGGGCGGTTTTCCCCGGGAAGATGTGCATTTAATGGTTGGAGGGAGGGAAAAATCCACAAACCTGGACAAAACCCGTCTGCCAAAAAACCTTTTAAAAGACGCAAAAATCCCGGGCCCGATTCTTAAGACAAAAACCAAACCCATATTTTGTCATTCCCTGGGGAAAACCCTTTTAAGAGGTGTCCATAAAAGTAAAAAACCTTACTTTGCCCTCGTTTCCCATGATTTCACATGAAGGCTTTGGGTTTTGTTTTTGACCCATTGTTTAATTTTTTTGATTGTTCAATTTTTCTAAAAAATTCTTAAATTCCAACAAAGCTTCAGAGAGGCCTCGGCTTGTATACACAGGGAGGGGGCCCAAACTGGCTCGTAAAGCACATGGACCCCCCCTGGGCTCTGTCTGCACGGGAGGAGCCAATGGCCTTTACGCAATGGACCCCCCGGGCTCAATTCCGGGAGGCCCCCGGGTCTTACTACAGGGGGCCCCCGGGCCTGAACTCCCGGGGGGGAACCCCTGGCTTGTTCTAGCTCGGGGCCCTCTGCTTCTTTTAGCACGCGGAGGCCATCTGGCTATGTGCTAGACAGGGAGGCCCAAAGGTTCTGTACTGCATTTTAGACCCCCAACCTATCTGAAACTAGATGGGTAGGACCTACTCTGTCTAGCATACAGAGGACACAAAACTCTATATTAGAACACAGAGGTCACCTAGTTTTGTAATAGCACATGGAGGCCACACAACTCTGTGTCAAATAGGGAGGCCCCTAACTTTTTTTAATGGAGGTCCAACGTAGTTTGTCTAGCAATTTGGTCCAGCACATAGTTCGATAAATGAAAGGGCCCAAAAGGGTTGGGTCCCAATGTATAGCGGGTGACCAAGTTGTGCCCTTATGCATTTTAAAAAACCCGCTGAGATCCTTTTTTGGGGTTTTTTAAAATCATATACCTGCAATAGACGGGGGTTTATTCTTATGGCAGCATAAATTTACAGGTATACAGCTGCAAGGAATGTTCTGTGAATGTTTTGAGGATGTTATTTTAGGAAAATTTTTGGATTTTGGGGCCATTTGGACAAAAAATTTTAAAACAGGGCCCATCTTCTGAGATATGAGGTCTGCCATTGTTCACCTAAAACCTACCATTTGGATACACACATGCTTGTTTTGTTGGGGGGACTTTCATTATTCCAGGTAAAGGGGAAAGGGCTCCGCCTGGGAAACATGGACGTGCAAATTCCCAAAGGGGAAAATGTAGGCCCTTAAAGGAAAAGGGGGCCCCCTTTGACATTTAAGCAACAAAAGGGGTTTTAATAAGGGGGAAATGTTTGAATATGCAAACAATTCAGGGTTTTTTTTTTAAAAATATTTTACTAGTAGAGCAGGGCTCCTGTCTGTAGTGCTAAACAAAGAAAAGGGGAAAAAGTTTTTCCCTAAAAAGCGGGAATCAGGGGGAACAGAAACCAACAGACATTTAGGGCACGGCTTTAATATCCATGAATATCCGATGGTAAATCCTTTGAAGTTTTGTTGCAGCTCTTGGAAGTAGTTCAATCTTCCAAAGTGGGCTTTGACTTAAAAAAACCTTTGTTTTAAAAGGGGGGTCTCATACATCGATTCATCTTACCTCGTCCTTTTTTTTCGGTTTCATTTTTTAATTCAGTGTTTATGGCCTTACTGGCCTGCATGACGACTGCTAGAAAACCAGTTCTGTAGCTTAGCGACCACCTGGCGCCCATCAAAAGGGATCAAAAAGGTTTTTCTATACACCTGAAGAGCGATGGCCCATACAAGGGGGGTATCTGAAAAAGGGAGGACACTGTTTAAGGCAAATTTTTAAAGTAAAATTTTTTTTTGCAAGATCTTTAAAATAAAAAGCAAACTTTGTGTGAGACAAACCCCCTTTAAAATTTGCCCAACTAAAATAAAAGCAAAACCACCACTTTGGGCAGTTGCCTTTTTTTGAATGGGGTGTCCCCTAAAGATTTATTTAACACCTGACCTTTTTTTAAATTTATTTTGTACTAAAAGTTCTGAAATGTTGCTAATATTTGTTTAAGAAAAATTGGAGCAGATTTGTCAGAACTGTCTAAGGCTAAGTTTAAGACAAGAATTTGTGAGCATCTCAGTTACATCAATAATCCTGGAACCCGCAATATTTCCAATGCGGCTCTCATTTATCAATGCACAATCCAGCACAAATCTTCGTGCCTTTCTATTGAAAAAATATCCTTTAAAAAAACCGGGGGCGACCCCCATTATTTCTTCGTGATCGGGGGGCCCACTGGTGTGACCTCAAACCTATGGGCCCAAAGGGGGGGTTTAATCCGCAATAAATTTTTTAAAAATCTAATTTGTTTTTTTGCCAGCCGTTTGGTTGTAGGTAGGCTTTTGTTCACATTTATATTTTAATCCTTTATAAGAACGGGGGTTTTCAGATTTGCCAAATTTTTTGAGTTTTTTACTTGTGTTAATATTATAGTATCGATTTGTCCCCATCGTTTAATCTTTGCGTATATGTCTGTCTTTTTCCCAATTTGTCTTATCCTGTAGGTCAGTGTGTTTCTGTATATTCTTTCTTTTTTTATGTAATGTTTTTATGTTCCATTTGTTGCTTCTGTGTATGCGCTTTGTACTTTGTACGCCACATTTTATGCTGCCACTCCGTGAACTCCTTTGGATAGATGCACTGTGGGGCTCTCGCGGCATCTGGCCCGGCTGATCCCGCGCATGGCGGTGTATGCAGTCGGGGTTTGGCTCTGCGCAGGCGCGGGGTTTGCTCTCTGCTCGCGGCGGCGACCGGGAGTTCAATGATATTACAGGCAGCGGTGTGTTCGTCAGTGCGACACAGGTGAGTTAGATTATATTATATTGTGATTTATATATAATATGGGCTTATACTGAGTGGGACAGGCCATGATGAAGGGGTGATGCCCCGAAACGCGTCGCCGTCCATTATACCTGGGCATGCTGTCTTGCATATTTTATTGATGCTGCACTAAAAGTTTGTTATTTTAATTTTGGCCTTTGGATTGCTGGATAATTTCCTTTTTCCTGGTTGCCTCTACTCCTCCCTGCCCGGAGGATCCGTGCAATCCATCTTTGAAGCGGTGAGCTGAATTTTCTTGTATGTGAGTTTCTACTGTCTAAGGCTATGTCTACACTGCAGTGGACAAAAAACGACCTGAAAACGAATTACTAAAAACGTTCATGAAGCTGAGTTTTCTGTCCACTGCCTGTCAAAAGCAGCTGAAAAACGGCCGTTTTTTGGAGCGATTTTTTTTTTTGAAGCGTCTTTGCTCTTTCTTTTTAATGTATGCACAAATTAAGCCCTTGGATGTAAACTACACCTACGGTGGAGTTAACATGTTAAGTAGTCACTTCCTTTAGATCACTGTAGCCGTTGTGAGCACATTGTCCCTTTTTGCTACTACTTTATTAAAATTTTGCACCCGATTCTTGCACCAAAATCCCAAAAACCCAAAATTATCTTTCCAAAACAGCAAGATAACTGTATTGCATCAAAATTGTAAAAAAAAGGTTTTAGCGGCAAACCCCAAAACATTTTGCACAAAAATTCCAAAAAAATAATTTTTTAGTCCCAGAACGAGATCACTTTATTACGCCTTTCGAAAAAAAAAAATTATTTTGTGCCAAAAAAAAAAACCGGATTATTGCGCCAAAACCCGAAAAAAAAAAGCGTTTTTTTGGCGCAGGGGCGGAAACTTATTAGCCCCAAAATTGAAAAAAAATTTTTTTTTGTGCCAAAAAAATAAAAAAAAAACTTGCGCCAAAATCTAAAAAAACATATTTTTTGGCACAGAAGCGAATAACATATTAGGGCAAAATCTGTAAAAAAAATATTTTAGGCAAAAAAATTTAAAAAAAACGGTTTTTTGCACCAAATCCGTAAAAAACGTTTTTTTGGGTCAGAAGGGATAACGTGATCACTTAAGTGTCTACTTTATTAGGGAAAAATTTTGTAAAAAAAATTATTTTAGTGCAAAAAACTTTAAAAAGGATTCTTGCACCAAAGTCCAAAAAAAATGTATTTTGGCGTAAAGCAGTAAACGTTTTTAGCCCCAAAAATCTGTAAAAAAAAATTATTTTAGGAAAAAACAAGAAAAACCGGGATTTTGCGCCAAAACCCAAAAAAAAACGTATTTTTGGCGTCAGGGGCGAGAAAACGTTATTAGCGGAAAAATGTAAAAAAAAAAACTTAGTCCCAAAAAAATTTAAAAAAAAATTTTGCAAAAAACCAAAAAAAAAGGGATTCTTGGCCAAAAACCTTTTAAAAAAAAGTATTTCTCCTTTCAAAAGTAGATAATTTTATACGCCAAAATATGTAAAAAAAAGGATTTTAACCCCAAAAATCTGAAAAAAAAAAATTTGATTCTGTTTAAAAAAAATTGAAAAAAACCCTTAAATTTTTTTGCAAAAAATTTTAAAATTTTGCGAAAAAAACGTTAGCGACCAAAGCATGATTTTTTATTACAAAAGGAAAAAAAAAGGACCATCAGCCCACAAAAAAATCAGTTTTTTTTTGGAAAAGGGTTTAAACCTTTGTTACACCCATTTAGGGGAAAAAGGGGGGTTCTGGAATGGTTTCAAAAAAAAAATCGCGGAAAAAAACGCCGCAAAAACGCCCCAAAAGAGGGTTCCGGCGTTTCCAAGAATCCTGTTAAATTTTCCCCCTGTTCTGCCGTTTTTTTAGAGCATATTGCAAAATACGCCCCAGAAAAAAAACAAGGCAAAAAAAAGGGAAGCTCAGTGTAAAAGGGCGGGGGGGTTTTTACTTTAAAGATTTCTAGGGGAATTATTACAGTGGGCTTTTCCAGCTTTTTTAAAAAACAAAAAAAGGGTTTAAAAAACTGACGTTTTTCTGTGAAAGTAGGACAAAAGCCAAAACCTTGGGCCAGGCAAAAAATATGCCCCTTTTAAAGAAAAGTTATTAAATTTGGGGCGTTAAAAAATTGCCCTAGAAAAAATTTTTAACCCCCTTTATCATTTTGGTTTAAATTTTTTATGGCCCAAAATTTGCGCGAACCTTTGATGTGTTTTTGAGTGATGCCACTTTCCATAACAGCACGCCCCTATCCACAAAGCAATGCCTCTTTGTCGGAGTCAGCTTAGGTGTCAAAAAAACGTTAAAATACAGTAAGCATGTACCCCCAAAAAATTTTTAAAGCAACCTGCGCTAGTTTTTCTTTAGGGGCCGTTTACACGGAAAGGTGGACAAATACCGGGGGGGTTTTTTCCCGGGCCCGGGTATTTGCCCGGGGTTTTGCCCCTTCCCCCCGGGCCGCGGGGGGGGGGGCTTTTTCTCCGCGATGAGCGGGGGGAACAGCCCTCCCCCCTCCCCTTGAAAAGCCATGTTCCGCCCGGGAAACCGAAGGGAAAGTTTTGGGGCATTTTAAAAATTTTTTTTGCCGGTCCCCCCGGGCGAAAAAAAAAAAACCCCCGGGGAAAACCCCGTGCAGTGGGGACATGGCCTTACTGTTTTCATAATTTTTTGCTTCCATGTGTTCTCTTTGGTGCGGTTGATAACTTTGCTGATGGGGGTGACTTCTGAGTAGAATTTTCTTTCCCCCCTTTTTACTGACAAACAGTCCCCCTTTTCAAATTTTCAGACAGAGGGAAACTTCTCGCTAAAAATTCCCCCAATACTACAGCAACCCCTTTTTTAGCAAGGCAAAACCAATTTCCATTATCTGTTATGCAGTAAACACAAAATCACTATGCAAAGACTTGGGATTTTGCCGATCAGTGGGTTTGGGAAAAGCTGATTTTTTATAGTTTGAAAACAAGGTTTTGGGGCCTTTTTTATTAGTTTAAATTCCCCAAAATGATCATTTATGCAACATCATGTAAAAGGGAAAAAAAAAAAAAATTTTAAAATTTTTTTAAATTTAAAAATTTTAATTTCCAATAGAAGGACAATCCCTTTAAATTATGTAGAGAAAAACACACCACATATATTGCTACAACTTCGCAACGCATCAACAAGATCAATTAGTTGTGCATGCAGATTATGCTATGAAATTTTTGACAGATTTTACCCTTTGCATTGCAAAAAATGGGGCAACCCAAAATGAAATTAAAAATTTACTTAGCTTTTGCCAAAAAAATTTTAATGGAAAGGCAACTTGTTATGTCTGAGTACCTTAGCAGGTATTGTTGTGCTTCAGATTTGGGTTTATTTCAAGTAGGAACTAAGGGCCATGTAATTTAACGGGGGTGAACCAGACTTTTTGGCACCTTTTCAGCCCATATCAAAAGCACCCCGTTCGCTTTTTTTTAAACGCCCCCGCCAAAATTTTAGGCGCAATTTCAGAGGGACAGCCGCAGTTTTTTAAACCCCCTGATTTATGGGGTGTGCGGGAGGCCCCGGGGGGCCCAAAAGAACCCCTATTAAAACAAAAGATTTTTTACTTCTTTCGGCAATACTACGCATTTCATCGGAAAAGGTTTAAAAAAAATTTGAAAAAAGGGTTTAAAACCCGAGCCCGAATTTTTAGTTTTTGCGCCTAGAATGGGGTATTAAATTTTTGGGCAGTTTGAGCAGGTTTTATAAATCCGGCCATTCTAAGCTATTTTAAAGCGCCAAAAAAAAAATTTTGGCTTATGCGCCCTAAATCATAAGTCCCCTTTAAATTCCCCTTAACCCCGGGAAAATTTTTGTCAAGAGGACACTGGATGTTGCACCCAAAACCCCCCCACAAAAGGGGAAACCGGGGGGAATTGGGATTTTAACCCCTAAAACTCTGTGAAAAACCCAACCCTGACCACCCCAAAAAAAATAAAGGTTTTGGGGACCCCCTTGGGGGTAAAAACTTTGGGTTTGAGAAAAAAAAAGGGTTTTTGATGTTCCTAAGGGGAACCCCATTAAAAGGTACCAGATGTTAAAGGGCTAGTTCATAAGGTTAACCTAAACCCCAACTCGAAAATTTTTAAAAAAAAGTATTTTTAAAAAAAGTTTTTTTTCTAAAACCCGACTACTCCTTTTAAAAAAAAAATTCTTTGTCCAGGCACAAATTCAGCTGTAGTTCCTTGTCAGCAGCAATGCCTCTGGCTTTATATAATCCTGATTGATAACAGCAACACAGGGTTTTAGTTTATACAGACACATGTCCACAACATTATTTTCTTTAAACCCGTCACACTCATGAATTATTTGTATTGCTCAACTAAACACTGCATGAAAGTTTGTACTTAAACTGTATTCATGCTATAACAGAAAGCAGATGCAAATAAACGTAAAATACCAAAAGATGAAACATTGCACGTTTGCAGAAAATAAATGTAAGCCACGCTGAGTGCAGCATTATGGGATTTTATCTTATTAGAAGAGGCGTTTGTCTAGACCTGGGCCGGCGATCAGGGGCGTAGCTACAGGGGGTGCAGAGGTAGCAACCGCTGCCGGGCCCTGCAGCCTGAGGGGGCCCAAAAGCCCTTCTGCCACATAGGAAGATACCAGTAATGTAGACCACACCTAGCAGTAAATGCATTAGTATATGTATGTAGTTTATCAAAAACTGAAGCCCTTTCACATTGCAAGGCTCCATGAGTCAGATGTGGGTTGAGGATTGCTACATGCAATAGATGGCGCTGAAGAGTTCAGCTCTCTTCCCATAAGCCTTTTGGAATATTTAAATACCAGTAGAGTGTAAAAGGCGTTAAATCTCCACACATTGACATGGTGCTTCTCCGTAATGAGATATCTTAACCCTTTTGAGTCAAACTCATTGCCTTTTACCTAGCCAGCCAGTAGGTTCTACTCTGCACTGATGAGGAGCAACACCCTGAAACAGCTGTATGTAAATAAACAAAACTGGATTGACTTAAATCCCTTTCACATTGTAATGATGTGTTGTGGTGCATCCAGTATGTGCCACAATACATCCTGTGTTTCAGGAGCTTGCGCTGATCAGCATGTACTCCCATGGTGCGGGGGGTGGGCAGCCCACCAGCCCCATAGACATGTCACTTATATCCCCGCGTGTACAATACGATCATATTGTATGCGCGGGGGGAGGAGGCGTAATCCATAGTTCGCTATGACACCTATGGATTACCGTAATTGCGGGGCGCAATGTGCCCCAAAATAAGCCGTGTGAACACACCCCAAGGCTCAGTGAGTTGAATGTGACTTGAGGGATGCTACATCCAATAGATGACGCTCAAGAGTTCACGCTCTTTTTCTTTCCTTTCCTCTTAGAATATTAGTTCATGTACAAAGAGTCTTTGCTTCAATGGACTCATCACAATGGAGACTATTATCAGGCAGACAGTAAAGTGCAATGGTCCCAGTATGTTACTGTGGATCCAAAATATTAGAGCAGAAAAGAACCACCACGCTTGGCAGTGGTAAGCAGAAAAAAGGACAAAGTATAGTATGTAACAAAATTATTATTTTACTATTTATGTACATACAAAAAACATGCTATTAGGTCCCCAAATGAACTATCACTTCTCAGAATTAAGATGTCCTTTGGCTTCTGTAACCGGTGGCAAGTAGCTGATATCACTGAGAAGCTCTGTGCAGCTGTTTATTGTAGGACGAATTTGCAACCATGAAATTTACCAGAACTGAAGCCATTCATTTTAGCAGCTCTCGGTTATAGTTTATAAAGGGGGGGGGGGGGTCACAATAAGGGGACCACCCTCAGTGACTTCGAAAGTGTTTGCCTTAGTAAGGACCAGAATTGTCCAGGAATATTTTCCTATGGGCCTCAGGGAAAATGTTTGCCTCTTCCCAACCCCATTGCCTTATTGCTCGGATGCTTGGACTCTAGTGGTGATGCTAAGTTCTATTAATATATATGTCTTTCACTCCAAAAAAAAAAAATAAAAAAATATATATATATACATATATATAATATTATATATATATATATATATATATACTGCGACCAGTATTACCAATAATTCCACTATACAAGGGATAGATAATACCGCCACATTGTGACAACACATTGCTCCCATGTGGTCACTGAATAATATCACTGTACTTTTAGACTATGTTCACACGGCTTGTTCACGCCGTAATTGTGGGACGGATTTCGCCCGCAATTATGGCGTGTGCTCTGGAGCGGGGGGAGGGGGGCAGCTCGCCGGCCCCATAGACATTCATTATCCATGGCGCGTATCCCGCCGGGATAATTGACATGTCACAGGAGACGGAATCCATAGTTCTCTATGAGAACTGTGGATTACCGTAATGACTGGGATGGATTTCAGCCATATTTCGCGCCGTACTGCGCGAAATACGGAATGAAATTCGTCCCAAAATAAGCCGTGTGAACATAGCCTTACTGAGCTGAAAACCTTAAAACCATTGTACTAAGAATAGTGGCATCAGCAGCGGGGGTTGGCTGTAATGTACAGTCCTGGCCATTTAACCCCCAAGATGCAGTGGTTCATATTATCAACAGCATTTATGCTGTTAACAAAGAGAGGGGGCAATCTCTGTCATCCATGGGCACCATTGCAATCGGGGGTGACCATGTTTGCCATGGCAGCCAGAGATCAAATTATGGCCGCTGGGTTTGCCAAATAGAGGAGCTTATTAGAATCTAATAGGCTGCCTGTTACAGGTAGAGTATAATACATAGCAATACAGTAATGTATTACCATATATTATAAAAGTGATTGTATAATATAGTCCAATATTGGGAAGTAAAAGAAGTAAAAAGCAAATAAATAAAAAAGTTTAAACAAAATTAATAAATAAAAACAAACACGAAACTCTTGATATCCCAATTAAAAAAAACTAACTCTTGATTTTGTATTAAAAAGTTACATATAATAAGTATTGCGTTCATAACAATCTTATATAAAATTATATGTTATTTAAAGGGGTTTTGCCACGAAGTAAAATTGATGCAGGAAGCTTGCAAATAAAATAGCAAATATTTTCAACATTCATTATTATAAAAAAAATTCTGCACTGTTTTAGTTTTAGCTGCTCCTTTAGTGATCCATTAGTTACAGCTCATCTCCAGGGGATACGACCAGGGCTGAGAGCTCCTCACTCCTGGTCAGACATGCTCAGATATCAACTCTCCTCTCAGGCTGCTACTGAGTGTTCAAATCCCAGGTGCTGTCACTCTTCTCCCGTCCTCTGTACTCCTTAATAATTAGTCAAACAGTGCAAACAAATTAAAAAAGAAACCTCAATGAGGTATGTGCATTAAGAAAGAGAAAAAAAACACAGGTTTGGTTCCTGCAAGGATTTGAACGTAGGACCCTTGTGCCTGGAGGCAAAAACTTTACCTCTAAGGTACTCACAATGCTTTACATAAACAGACCTTTCTTTCACTAGAGAGAGGAAAGTCCTGGTGATGTCATCCTGCTGGGTCACATGATATGCAATGCAAACAAATCACACACGCCCCCATCTGAGCACACAGAGCTGAAGAGCTGGATACAGGAGATATGAAATGAGATCTTGGCAAAACACCTTTAACCCAAACAGTGAACACCACAAAAATAAATAAAGAAAACCATGGCAGAATCCTTTTATCATATTCAGCTTCACCGAATACAGAATAAAAAGTGATGAAAAATAAATGCAACCCCAACACAGTAACGTCAACTTAAAATCCTTTACATAGTTCCCGTGACCAAAAAGTAAAAAAATATATATATATTTGGCTCTTAGAATAACGTGACATTAAAGCATGATTTTTAAAAGTGGCAATTATGTTTTATGATTTGAAGAGGAACCTGTGAAAAGAGGTGGGTCCAAAAAGTGGAGCTGTGGTGTGTAAAAAGCAGCAATTTATACTTCCATCAAGTGGTTGTTTAGGATTGGTAAATAATCTATAGAATCACTGTCAAATAAAAATCCTTAGGACGCACTTACAGGTGACAAGCAGTACTGATTAGGTATACAGATCATGTGCATGAACCACTGGCACATGCGTTTTACAGTCCAGAGCAGTGGCACAGCGTCTGAAATACAGGACTATACCACTGGATCTATCAGGATATAGAGTAACGCACACCTAGGTGGTAGGTGCTCAGTGGTAAGGTCAAAATTGACCAAGTAACAAATAGCAGTAGAGAACCACAGCACACCAATTCTGGTATTATGCAAATAATAGGATGTTTTATTTTTTACAAAAATAATCAGCTACTGCTTACAAGGAACATTCTGTGTAAGGGCTTGTTCACACAACGTTTTTTGTGATCCATTTTACGGATCCGCAAAACGGATCTAACAATTGTCAGTGTGATTAAACATTGCTTCCAATGGCAAAAGTGCATCGCTGTTCTCACGGGAGATCGGGGATGCCTTTTGAAGCTCCTCCTGCGCTTTTCAAATCCGCTTTAAGAATTGACATGTCAATTCTTCTTGCGTTCTACGGAAGTGAATGTACATAGGGAATAAGGGAGTCCGTTTTTGGGCACCTGCCAAAAGCGCTCCACACTCTGGGCACGAAATTGGCGGCGCTTTGCATCCTGAAAGCGGATGCGAAAAGCGCAGTGCACAGCTAATGAATTGGAGGTGAGCGTGACTGTAGGGGGCAGGATCGTTGGATGGAGGTGTTGCTGCCGGGCTTGGCACAGCCGAGCAGAGTTTGCTGCCGCCACCGGGCTCTGCACAGTCGAGCAGAGTGTGCTGCCGGCGCCGCAGCCGGGCTCGGGAGTGCGCTGCGGCCGACGGGCTCGGGACTTTGCTGCAGGCGTCGCCGCCGGGCTCGGGACTCTGCTGCCGGCACCACCGCCAGGCTCGGGACTCTGCTGCCGCCGCTGCCGCCGGGGTTGGCTGTGCCAAGTACAGTGTGCTGCTGCCGTTGCTGATGAATGGAGACGGGCGCAGAAGAAGATAAATGGAGACGGGCGCAGAAGAAGATGAGAGGAGACGGGCGCAGAAGATTAGAGGAGACGGGCGCAGAAGAAGATGAGAGAAGACGGGCGCAGAAGAAGATGAGAGGAGACGGGCGCAGAAGAAGATGAGAGGAGACGGGCGCAGAAGAAGATTAGAGGAGACGGGCGCAGAAGAAGATGAGAGGAGACGGGCGCAGAAGAAGATTAGAGAGAGAGAGAATCCGTAAAGTGGATCCGCTTAACGCAAATGAAAAGCATGCAATACGGATCCACATAAAGTATCACCTTTTGCGTTTTTCGGATCCGCTTTACGGATGCAGTCTTCACTCCTCAAAAACTGATCCGTAAAAAGGAGCCAAAACGTCGTGTGAACAAGCCCTAAATGCTACAGTGATACAATAAATGCCATGAGAGATCAGACGTTTCGGCCGTAGCCTTTGTTACAAAAGACACCTTAATAGAGGAATAAAATAGATGAAATAATGGTGGATATATCAGGATGAAAGCAGGATTGGTGCCTATTTTTGTTTATTAAACAATAATAAACAGAAATTTTTGCAACGGTATCACAGAGAGTATATATAGATTGTCAGATCCACCTGATTCATTAAAGAGTAATATTCCGGCAGGAGCGCAATGGAATGGAAACAACAACAAAAAAATAAGGACTGGACTAGACTAGACACAATAGGAGAGAAAAAAAGGGAGGGAAGCAGAGAAGGGACTATCCCCTATACCATTTCATCCTCTAGAATCAATTGTGCACATCATGTTCTACCTTGTTTCCCCGAAAATAAGACAGTGTCTTATATTAATTTTTGTTCCTAAAGAGGAGCGAATAATATTTTTTAGGGATGTTTTTTTTTTCTATGAACATTTATTCACATTTATTGTTGAAAACGACATCAAAACCCCTATTAATATACTGGGATGATTTCATCACAAACATCAGCTTAAGCAGCCAAACTCTGAATTGCATACAAAAATGCACTAGGTCTTATTTTCAGGGAAACAGGGTATTCTAATTTCTTTTACGTGCAATGCTGTCATGAAGATCTTGCTAACATAGGGTTAACTTAGCACCATAGCTACTGCAGGGGCCCCAAAGGAGGGGGGGTCCACTCAAAATGAAGACTTGTTCCTTTTGTAGGAAAATAATTTGTAGTTTTTCTGCATCTTGCACACTATGGGGGTTCCTGAATATAAAGCAAAAATTTACCCCTATAATTAGCTACATATCGCTTTTTTAGCTTATTGTCATTATGTGGTGGAGCCCCATTTCATTTTGTCATGGGGCCCTATGAATTCTAGTTACACCCCTGCTCTCTAGGACCTATCATTCTCAACATATTTACAAAAAAAGATGGAATTTGTCATTAACAATGTTCATTATTTACAGACGGCAACACAAACAAACAAAATAGACTCCTGCGACCTCTGTCACCTATGGGCACCTCTGCAATCGTGAAGTGACCATGTTTGCCATGGAAGCCAGAGATCAAATTATGGCCGCTGGGTTTGCCAAATAGAGGAGCTTATTAGAATCTAATAGGCGCCGGTACGGGTAATATAATACATGCAATACATAATGATTACCAATATTAAAAAAGTGATTGAAAATTTAGCCAATATTGGGACTGTAAAAAGAAGTAAAAAGTAATTATGCAAGTGTATATATAAAAATGGATTTCTGATGTCTGTCCTTCAAGCACAGTCAAATGACTGAACCAAACTGCACAAAATTTAGCACATAAGTAAATCAGGCACCTTGGAAAATGTTACTCTGGGATTCAGCTGCATATGAGAAGAAAATCTGAAATCTCCATGAACTGTGTTTGTACTTCAAAAAAAAAACAAAAATAAGCAGCAGATCCAAAATAATTTTAAAGAAAATGATGTAGGTGCACGCCGGCGTGGCAGCAAAGCAATGCAAACACAACAAAATAGCAGCAGCACCCTAAAAACACTAAGAAACAGTCAAAGTGAGTATAGGAACTATTTTAAAATGCATTTCTGCTACTTTTTGGATACATGAAAATTTGAGGTTGATAGCGCACATTTTTTATCAAAACGGCAAAAGCCCATCCATTGTGACAAGATGACCTCCGTTCAGGTGCGAAGGTACACTGACATTTTACCTCACTTGGGCTCTTGTAATTCTGATAAATATGTGTCTCAAAGAACTTCAAATTTTCATGTGCTGCTGATATTTTGCTGTGTTTGCATTGTTTGCCGCCACACCAGTGTGCACCTAAAAATAGTTTTGGATGTGCTGATCAATTTTTATTATTGGATTATTTCATGGATGAGTGGCTTGCCTCCATTTTGGTCGCACATGCTGCCCATCCACACTGACTGTATTTAATCAGAGAAAATATGGAGGTCTGAACAGGCACCAAGGAAGGTAAAATGTCAGTGTAGGTTCCCATCTTAACTGAGGTCACCTTGTCGCAGTGGTTGGACTTTCACAGTTTTGATCAACAACGTGCACTAATTCCCTTAAATTTTCATGTATCCAAAAACTAGCAGAAATGCATTTTAAAATAGTTCCTATATTCACCTTAACTGTTCCTAGGGTTTGTAGATTGCTGCTGCTATTTTGTTGTGTTTTCAGAGTTGGTTCTTTATCTACAGCTGAACCAATCCACAACAAATTTGGCAAATTAGGCTCTTGGAAAAGTTTTAGACTGGGTTTCAGCTCTCTAGGACCTACTGTTTTGGACATATTCTAAAAAAAAGATTGAAATTTCCATTGAACAGACTATAACTATACTTAACGTGAGCAATGTCATAAACTAAAACCTTTTCAGTTCAGTCATGCCTCCAAAAAGAAGCCCTGCACTTGAATGAAAGACTCCCGCAGCATAGCATATGGCTGCAGCCCGAGCTGCTGAAATCTCTTAGCAGATCTAAGCCCAGCTCCAGAGTGACCAAATATATCTCAGCCAACAGCAAGCTGCTGAAACTCCCCGGCAGACTGAGGAACCACTACTGTTTCACCGAGACAGATAGGCAGCAGAGACTCCACAGCAGATCTAGGTCCAGTTTCAGGCTGATCAGAACCAACGTTTTTAACCAAACAAAGAAAAAACAGTTAAATGATATAAACCTGTGGGAAGCCAGGTAATTCTGCTAGCATTGTATATGTTTCAAAGGAAATATGGGCACCCTGACAGCTATGATTGGTGACCACAGCTGATCGCTTGATGTTCCAGATGAATGGCAGAAATCAGTTTACCAGTAAGGGAACTACTTCTAGGTGAATAACCCTGTGGATGAATTTTATGCAGCACATATTTATACATAGTTGTGATCAGCATCCACATCAAGTACAGATAAAAACTATTTTGTTTGTTTTTTTGCTTTTTGTTAATGTTCTGACCATCCTCATGTTCTGTACTGTCTCTGCTGCCCTGAGACTGTGAATGAATTTTGGTTTAGAATTCAGGAGGGTATGAGGGATGAGGGACATGATGACATTACCACTGGACCAGTAAGGAGAGTAATGATAAGGACGTTCCTAGATGGAATGAATCCCCAAGTGGCAGATAAACTTAAATGATGTAGTCCCGATTGAGATCCATGATATTCACACCGCTCTGTTGGAAAAAGGCAGATGAGGTTAAAATGGATATAAGGACAAAAGGTGAGGGATGCACAAGTATAATCGAGGGGAAATACAGGAGGTAGAACAAGATGAGTGGCCCCAACGGTTTCTTTCAGAAAACAAGGCCACAGGAAACATGACTGTAAAAGAAAAAGAGAGATGATGAGAAAAAAAAAGGAGAGGCAAGAGATCCTGAACAGGACTGACTAGCAGCACTGAAGAGGACAGGCAGTGTTCCCCAGATCCAGCACTATGTCCCTATTAAACAAACCAGGGTGGCCACTCATAGACAGACCTCTGTTGACACTGGAGCCTCTAGTATCTGTCATCAAAAAACGTTTGTACCCGTAGTTTAGTATCTATAGATTCTGTTGTAGTATTCGGGTATAGTGATTAATAAAGAATTACCACACACTGTATCCCCTAAATAAAGTAAAAATTGCGCCCCATGAAACATTTTTATCACGGTTTTTGATTTCAGATTGGGGCAAGACAGAACTTTGTTGGTGCAGATATTTTGACCGACACTGCAAAGCTAATACAAATACCAATGTAGATGGCACCGTAAACTTTAAAAATCCCTTCAGATCCCAATTATATGAGAAGCTCTATGTCGTATTGTGTCCATTTGAGCAAGAAATCCCAGAAGTGGCATTGTAATGGACTAGTGAGGAAAAATCTTATTTACAGAGTGTCCCAACTGTCCTATGGTCAGAATCCAAAACAGAACAAACGATGTCTACCTTGCACCTGTAAAGAGTTACAGTAAAACCAGGGTTTCAGTTACCCAACTTAGGCAGTATCCTTTGAATGCACACAAGAAGCACTCAATGAAGCCTATGTATGAATGCACAAAGCAGACACCATTCTGCCTGAACCACAACGCAAAAGAGTCACACTTTCTGATGCCTCCACACATTTACAAACCAAAAGGCTACTTCGCTGAATCTTGGATTCAGAAGGGGGGGAGGAAGCGGCAACTCAAGTGAGAAAATCTTTGGGATCAGACTGTACAAAACTCATTGAAACAGAATGGCCCCACTCCCGAACTTACAAACTGCTTCCATTGCAGAATCCTGACTTTGAATTTTTTTTTGAGGATGAAGTCGCTGAATCCTATCTCTCAAGATAGACTCATAGAAGCCCAGACATACAAATGTCAGGGAATAATAATAATAAACTTATTTCTATAGCGCCAACATAATCACAGCATCTTAAACAAATTCACGGGTAACATACAGTCATTACACATTAAAAGTACTTACAAATGAGACACAAAAGGGGTGTGAGCGGCCCTGCTCGTGAGAGCTTTACAATCTATTAGGAGTTAAGGGTGAAATACGGTAAGAAGTGCCAAGTTTACAATGGTCCCAGCCATGTTTCATAAATAGTGTGGGTGGATTACAGAAAAATGGATGAACCTGCACCCAGCCGGTACATCTAATATACACCGATAAGTGCCTGTGAGTGCCCCAAGTGCAGGGAGTGACAGATTTGTGTGATAGCATTAGGGATCATGTGGGCCAGACCAGGAAGATGTATTCTACAAGGGCCCTCTTAAAACTGTGAGGGTTGTGAATGTGCTGGTCGCCCGCTGTAGCACATATTCCAGAGAATTGGTGCCGCACGTGTGGAAATCTTGTATGGCGGGCATGGGAGGTTTCGGATGATTGAGGAATGTAGTCTGAAATCATCACAGAGCGGAGAGCACGGTAGGCAGGGGGGGGGGTAGACAGAGACTAGGAGGAGATGTAGGGAGGAGCATGCGCTGTGGGAGAGCTTATGGGTGAGTGTGCTGATTTTATACTGTAGCCTGGTACTGATGGCCAACCAGTGCAGTGACTGACACAGGGTAGAGAGGCATGTTGTATAGCGGCTGTGAGAGAAAACTGCCTGCTGCTCATTCCTGGACAGATTGGAGAGGGGAGAGATTTGCAGAGGGGAGAACCATAAGCAAGGAGTTTGCAGTATCCCAAGACGGAAAGAATAAGAGCAGTAATGAGAGGTTAGAGTCGTTTCCACAGTGAGAAATGGGACAGAATTGGAGATATTCTGAGGTGCAGTGACAAGGAGTGGGCAAGGGATTGGATATATGGGAGAAAGGTCAGATCAGAATCCCAATAAAACCCCTAGGACCAGCGGCCTGCTGCTAGAGAATGGTGGTACCACATACAGAAACAGAAATAGCAGGGGGGGGGGGTTGTTAGTAGATGGCGAAAGACAAGAAGTTCAGTCTTAGTGAGAGTTTAGTTCAGATGGAGAGAGGACATGATGTCAGAGACAGCGGACAGACAGTCACTGTGTTTTGAGTAGCAGAAGCTGGAGTGATGTCACGGGAGGAGGAGTATAATTGGTGTCATTCGCATAGAGATGGTACTGAACCAAATCTACTGATGTTTTGTCCCAAGGGGCTTGTGTACAATGAAAAGAGGAGAGGACCTAGAACTGATCTCTGAGGAACCCCAACAGCAAGAGGAAGAGGAGAGGAGGTCGAACCAGAAAACGAGACACTAAAGGAGCGGTCAGAGAGGTAGGACGAGAACCAAGCGAGAGCGGTGTCCTGGAGGCCAATGGTGCTGAGCATGCTGAGGAGAAGTTGGTGACAAATGCTGCAGAGAGATCCAAGAGAAGCAACAATGAGTAGTTACCCTGAGATTTTGTTGTTGGAGTTCATTTGAGACTTTAACTAAGGCAGTTTCCGTGGAGTGTAGGGTGCGGAAACCTGATTGCAGCGGGTCAAGAAGAGAGTTAGCAGAGAGATAGCGGATTAGGCGAGAGTAGACCAAGCGTTCCAGGAGTTTAGAGATGAAGGGCAGGTTAGAGACTGGTCGGTAGTTATCAGCACAGGACGGCATGGTATCCTACTTTCCTAAATCTCCTTCATCTCCCCACACACCAGAGTGCCAACGCTATGGCCACCACCTTAAATGGAAATTGGGTGGCCCCCGGTTTCAGACAGGTCGCAGTCCTACACTGCAGGAACTGTCACATCTGTCAGGTAAATAATCCTGGACAGGTAGTCAAAACTCCATAAGAAACACTCCACAGGGGAAACATAAATTAACACCATATGAAATTTTGTTTGGGAGCGCCCCAAGACTAGGTGGTTACTTTCCCCAATCTTGCCAATTGGAGTGTGATAGTCTCACTAGTTATGTGATAAAATTACAGAACCAACTAACTGAAGTGCATGGAAAAGTGTTTTCTTCTTTGCCAGATCCTGACGCCGAAAATGGAGCTCACACGCTGAAGCCAGACGACCAGGTGTACCTTAAGAAACACTCCCGGAAAGCGTTGGAACCCCGGTTCGAGGGACCATACCAAGTCCTGTTGACGACTGCTACCTCTGTCAAGCTAGAAGGGAAACCAACATGGGTCCATGCAAGCCATTGCAAGCGGGCCTGAGGTGCCTCTGGACATTGACACTGATCCGGATAAGTATTGCTTTAATGGGAATACATGAACCTCAGGAGAATAAACTCACCACATATCACATGGTTCTAGCAAAAGAAATAAACCAAACAGATTCCTGGATATGCACACATGCCCCAGTCACGGCCTTATCTATGCCATTTTTGGCGATCCCTGTGCCATGGGAGGAGATGAGGGATTGGACTAATTGCTCAGATCAATTAGCCAATAATGACACCAAATACTCTAGGCACTGGAACACCAGCATACCGATTCCCATAGTAGGATGGATATCTTTGCCCTGGTGGCAGGGTAATCTCACCACATCAATAGAGCATCAGCATTATCTTGCATACAGGGGGGGAAGTTGGGTATCTTGTAATTACTCTGGAGTTGCCAAACTGGGGGAAATTCCGAGTGAAAGTATCCAGATCAGCTTCAACGCCACTTCCTCTACCACAGATGCCTTTAAACCTTCCCTGCTAGAACGATACCTACACAACATATCGTGGGAAGGGAATAGATATTTAAAGATGCTTGGTGGGGGGAAACTTTTTCTGCCCTAAACCCAGCTAACTGGTTCAAGGAACTGGGGGGGGGGGTTGGCTAATGGGTATATTGCAAACTGTGTTACAAATATTTTTAGTTATTCTGCTTGTCTATGTTGCTGCTCGAATATTATTGAAGATTGTATTCTGTTGTTTGGAGAAACGTTAATTTTCTGCACCAATATGAAGGGACAGCTTAGTGGGTTCACCAGGGCTTGGAAAGTCCAGCTACACAGGGGGATCATCTGAATAGGGATGATTCATCTCAAACCTGGCGAAGCCTCACTACTTCCCGTCCTGTCCTCGCTACCCTGGTGTTGGCAAAGCTAAAAGACAGGAGCTAGGGAAAATAATGTGCAGGAAAGGCATTGTGAAGCAGTGTCTAACGTTTTTTCTCTTTACAGATGAAGGAAGTTTGCATGACACTAATATACTGTATTGTTTGAGCAAAAGGGGGGAATTGTCAAGTTAAGGGTTAAAGCAAAAAATCCTTTTCTCCTGTCCGACACAAGATACAATTCATGGTCCAACACAAGATACAATTCAAGGACTCTCGCCTCTCTACTTCAGGACCTTGAAATTATAATGGAACTCAGCTATGTTATGTTATCTCTAATTTCGCAATGTAAGCTGTAAAAGTTTGTGCTCCGGCTGACTGCGTATGTCAGTCACCACTTATAACCAAAGTTATATAAACTCACTGCTGTAATAATAAAGAACTTCTTCTTTGATCACCCTGTCTTGTGTGGATACTGACTTATTGTATCTATATCTGATAGAGGTGGTAGCAGGCCCAGGCGTCCGGGGTCTGGAGCCATAACAATTGGGTTTCACTCAGCAACTAGAGGATCTCCAAAAGGAAGAACCTATCAGAGCCGTACTGCAGCGCAAAAACGGGGCGCAGAACGGCTCCAATCAGTCCCAAAATAAGCCGTGTGAACGAGGCCTAACAGTATTCCTATGTTCAAGTAACAGGAAGTGACATCAGACTCAACATCCGACCTTAATTCTGGTTTCTATAACCAAAGGCCAATGTTAAAGTAACAGGAAGTGACAATAGAAGCAATATCTTAATTTACTTCTGGTTACCATAACAATAAAGCTATGATGGAGTCACAGAAAGTGACATCAGATGAAATATCTGAACTTTTGGTTACCATAACAGTAGGCCTATGTTGAAGTAACAGGAAATGGCATCAGATTCAACATCCGACCTTAATTCTGGTCACCATAACAGAAGGCCTATGTTGAAGTAACAGGAAGTGACATCAGATGAAACATCTGACCTGACTTCCAGTTACCATAACAGTAGGCCTATGGTAAAGTAACAGGAAGTGACATCAGATGAAACATCCGACCTTACTTCTGGTTACACTTACATTAGACCTAGATTGAAGTATCAGAAAGTAGTGTCAGATGGAACATGGGGCCAACATTTATGCCACAGTCGTAGTATTTTGTCGTTGGTTTGGTAAGTTAACCCCTAAAACTCCTTACACAACCTGAACCTATGTAGTATTGGCCAATCAAAGCAGTTTCCCTCTCTGATCTTCATTGGTGGTTATCCCACTGTCAACATCATCCTCTTCTGGCTTTTTAGAGCTTGGACCTGGGCCTTGAAGTATGAAAGGGCCAGTGCACTCTGCTACCTGGCTCCTCCACCAAAACTACTACCATTCCTCTCATTCTTTGCAGAAATTTCCTTATAATAAGTGAAATGTCATAGTGCATTTAGTTTGTGCCTCCTAGGTTCTGGCCCAGCTTGTTATTTGACCATTCTGCTTGTTTGCTGCCTACCCTGACCTACAACTTATTACCCATAATGACTGTTCTCCGCCTGGCTGACCTACAGCCTGTTTGGTCATGTCTCCTGCCTAATCCTTCAGCACTGCATCTGTATTCATCAGCTGTTGATATTTGAGATCCCTGAAGAGAAGTCCAGAACCCAGTACAGGGGTTAAAGGGTGAAGATCAATGGGTCTCTTACACACTGCTCTGTGACCTAGCACTATTCCTAATTATATATTCAACCCAACAGAAATAACCTCTCCCAATGGAGATTAACCAGTTCCTTACTGGACCTTTTACCCTCCTCCCCCCTTCCCCGATCAGACACATTTTGTTATTCTTATTACATGTGGATAAAAACGCAATAAGGCCTTCTTACACTTGATTATTCTATTATTTTTTCAGTTTTTTTTCCATGGTACATGTACAGAAGGGTTTATCGTTAGGTATATTTAACATTTTTTTTATTTTTAATAGCATCAGGAAAAGGTAGAATGTAAAAAAATCTGGGTTTTTTGTTTGTTATTTTATTGCAAAAAGTAGCACTGAAATAAGTTTTGTAATTTTGTCATTATATATATATATATATATATATATATATATATTTTTTTTTTTTTTAAACTATAGTTTTAGGGCTGTCTGTTGTATTGTGTTGTAATTACGTAAGAATATTTATTTTATATATAGTGCCCGAAGTCCAGAAACGATCTCTAGGGGTATTCCTACGTAATTATTTATATATGTATTAGTTTTACTGATTTTCCCTGTAGTTGATATATGAGCCCCATTTAAAGGGGAATACACATCAGAATCTAAACTGCCGAGCAGATTACAGGTCTGATAAACCCAGTAGCTCCTGCAGTTAACAAGACCCGATGGTCACATGACTTGCAGGAAGCAGTTTCCCCTTTTTTTTAGTATAGATGATGTTAATTTCATCCTACTGGTTGTTACCTTAATTCTAGTGATACTAAATTCATATAACTGTAATGTCTAACCTTGTTTTTTGATAATAGAAACACTAAAAAAAAAAATCATTTGTTTTTGTGCCTCTATATCCTGATAGGATTTCCATCAGTGATTTTGGAGCCTAATACACCTCAAACTTCTGGGCTCCCTCCTCTATTAACAGTTCCTATAATGCACCATATCAGCGGGCCCCCTAACATTAATACTGCTGGTACTCCGTTGATGGTGCCCATGTGACCTGAAACCCATACTGATTTCATTTTTTCTAATGTAATTTTCCTTAGGTAAAGCTGTAGGGGGCTTGTTTTTTGCAGGGTGGGTTATAGTTTTTCTTGGTACTGTTTTGGGGTTCATTTGAATTTTTCATCACTTTTTATTCCTCTTCAGAAGATGGATGGACAAAATAGAGCAATTCTACCATTCTTCCCCTGGTCAGTTAACACGATGATTTTATATTTGAGTCCTTTACGGATAATATGATACCAACTATAAGAGGCGTGGCCTCAACAGTCGTACTTCTCAGTAGGTTAGTGCAGCATAGGTCAGTATGTATGAAAGTGTCCTCACAGCAAAAAGTGGTGCAAAAGTTTCTGCGCCAAAATTTGTCTTAGCCTCTCCACATTATTTGTGCCACATTCTGTCCAGTCACACGCCTAAATTTGTCTAATCTTCTGAATGTGGAGCGGCACGCCCCCTTAGAAATGGTGCACACAAAACTGTCGAGGGTGTTAGGTGTGAATCTGTTTTTGGTGAAAAATAAATAATTAAATATGTTAAACAGGGGCAACGCCAGTTTTTCTTGGCACAAGTCACACCAGAAAACTGGCGCAGCCTCATTCATACATCTTGCCCTATGTGCATGTTTTGTACTGTTTTATGTTTTTGCAAAGAAAAATAAAAAAATGTAGGAACAAGTCAAGTTTTTATTGGATTTTATTATTTTTCTATTTATTTATAACAATTTATTTAACATTTTACCCTTTTTTTGTTCCCATAAGGGGACTTGACCAGGCAATCCCTTACTTGCTAGCATAATACACTGCAATACGGATGTATTGCAGTGTATTATGCTCCTGTCAATTCCTAATATATGTGCTAAGATGGACAGACCTGGGGACATTCATCAGGCCATAAAAACCCAATAACATTGCGAATAAGCCATGGGCTGACAAATAGAAAAAGTTGCTTCTGTCTTACCACTTCAGGTCTGCAGTCGATGTTGAACGCAGCATCTAAGGCTGGGTTCACATCAGCATTGGAGGATCTGTTCAGAATCTGTATTCATCAGCTGTTCTATATTTTTAGATCCCTGAAGAGAAAGTCAGAAGCGCCAGTACAGGTTAAAGGGTGAAGATCAATGGGTCTCTTACACACTGCTCTGTGACCTAGCACTATTCCTAATTATATATTCAACCCAACAGAATAACCTTCTCACTATGAGATTAACCATTCCCTACTGGAACCTTTTGACCCTCCTCCCCCCTGCCCCTATCAACACATTTTGTTATATGCTTTATTACATGTGCGATAAAAAACGCAATAAGGCCTTCTTACACTTGATTATTCTATTTTTTTTTCAGTTTTTTTTCCATGGTACATGTACAGAAGGGTTTATCGTTAGGTATATTTAACATTTTTTTTATTTTTAATAGCATCAGGAAAAGGTAGAATGTAAAAAAAATCTGGGTTTTTTTTGTTGTTATTTTATGCAAAAAGTAGCACTGTAAATCAGTTTGAATTTTCTTTATAAAATATATAGTGCTATATATATATATATATAATATATGATATAATTTTTTATTTTTCTAAAACTATAGTTTTAGGGCTGTCTGTTGTATTGTGTTGTAATGTTGTAATATTTATTTTATATATAGTGCCCGAAGTCCAGAAACGATCTCTAGGGGTATTCCTACGTAATTATTTATTTATGTATTATTTTTACTGATTTTCCCTGTAGTTGATATATGAGCCCCATTTAAAGGGGGAATACACCATCAGAACTAACTGCAGAGCTGATACAGGTCTGATAAACCCAGCAGCTCCTGCAGTTAACAAGACCCGATGGTCACATGACTTGCAGGAAGCAGTTTCCCTTTTTTTTAGTATAGATGATGTTAATTTCATCCTACTGGTTGTTACCTTAATTCTAGTGATACTAAATTCATATAACTGTAATGTCTAACCTTGTTTTTTGATAATAGAAACACTAAAAAAAAAAATCATTTGTTTTTGTGCCTCTATATCCTGATAGGATTTCCATCAGTGATTTTGGAGCCTAATACACCTCAAACTTCTGGGCTCCCTCCTCTAATTACATTTGCCTATAATAAATGCCACCATAATCATCGCCCCAACATTAATACTGCTGGTACTCCGTTGATGTGACCCATAGGTGACCTGAAACCCATAACAGAATATTCATTTTTTCTAATGTAATTTTCCTTAGGTAAAGCTGTAGGGGGCTTGTTTTTTGCAGGGTGGGTTATAGTTTTTCTTGGTACTGTTTTGGGGTTCATTTGAATTTTTCATCACTTTTTATTCCGTTCTTTTCAGAAGATGGGATGGACAAAGAGAGCAATTCTACCATTCTTCCCCTGGTCAGTTAACACGATGATTTTATATTTGAGTCCTTTACGGATAATATGATACCAACTATAAGAGGCGTGGCCTCAACAGTCGTACTTCTCAGTAGGTTAGTGCAGCATAGGTCAGTATGTATGAAAGTGTCCTCACAGCAAAAAGTGGTGCAAAAGTTTCTGCGCCAAAAATAAAAAAATATTTTTAATTATTAAAAAATCAAAATTTGTCTTAGCCTCCTCCACATTATTTGTGCCACATTCTGTCCAGTCACACGCCTAAATTTGTCTAATCTTCTGAATGTGGAGCGGCACGCCCCCTTAGAAATGGTGCACACAAAACTGTCGAGGGTGTTAGGTGTGAATCTGTTTTTGGTGAAAAATAAATAATTAAATATGTTAAACAGGGGCAGCGCCAGTTTTTCTTGGCACAAGTCACACCAGAAAACTGTGCGGCAGCCTCATTCATACATCTTGCCCTATGTGCATGTTTTGTACTGTTTTATGTTTTTGCAAAGAAAAATAAAAAAAATTAGGAGACAAAGTCAAGTTTTTATTGGATTTTATTATTTTTCTATTTATTTATAACATTTTATTTAACATTTTACCCTTTTTTTGTTCCCATAAGAGGACTTGACCAGGCAATCCCTTACTTGCTAGCATAAAATAACACACTGCATACATCCGGTCATTGCAGGTATTATGCCCCCTGCTCAAATCCTAATATATGTGCTAAGATGGACAGACCTGGGGACATTCATCAGGCCATAAAAACCCAATAACATTGCGAATAAGCCATGGGCTGACAAATAGAAAAAGTTGCTTCTGTCTTACCACTTCAGGTCTGCAGTCGATGTTGAACGCAGCATCTAAGGCTGGGTTCACATCAGCATTGGAGGATCTGTTCAGAATCTCTGTCACTAGTTCCATTGACAACGTGTGCTAATTTTTCTCTGACAATGACATACGCTGCGACAGAAACCTCATAGACCCATTGTGGCCAATGGATACTCCAGGTGCCTTTGGTGTCTGTTGTAAAATGAGTCCATTTCTACCTCTGCAATGGAGGCTCCTGGAAGGCCCTCAGATGTAGATGTGAATCAGACCTAAGAGGTTACTTTCAGGTAACTTTTCAGTATAGGCTGCCCTGTGCATGTACATGAGAAGTAGTGCTATTTCTGGAGCAGAGGCGTAACTTACAGCTTCTGGGCCCAGTGCAAAATCTATAGCAGGGCCTCCTCCAAACTATGTTCCACTTATAATACTAGTGTTTTCCTATGTTGTAGGAGGACATTTGGGCTCCCTCAGACTTCAGGGCCCGGTAGCGACTGCTACCTCTGCACCCCCTATAGCTATGCCCCTGTCCTGGAGCTATTTTTTAATCCCAGCAGTTGCAGCAGGTGTCCAGGCATTTGTATCAGCCGGGTCCCTATCCCAGACCTCATGGTTACAACGGTGATACCTGCGAGATCTACAAGATATTTATGTCCATCATAGAGCTTAATGTGTTCATGCCAGATATATACATTTGAAACTAGAAGTTTCTGTCCACCATATATAAAAAGCCCCATCTGCAAGTGTTTTTCCCTCTGACATGAAATCAAGAATAAACTTTCCCTGTTTTAGGTCAAGTTACGGAAACCAAAATTATTTCCTATTTGGCAAAATGCAGAATAATGAGAGGGAGCAAATTTTTAATCGCATTTTATTACTTTCTGCAAAGTAAGAAAGTTTACATCCATTTCATTAGTATTTGGTAGCTTTGCCCTTAAACTGTAGGGCTTGGGTCAAACGTATTTGGAATCCTTCCACAAGCTTCTCCAATAGTTGGGTGGGAATTTTTGGCCCCTTCCTCCTGACAGAAGCTGGGTGTAACTGAGCCATGTTTGGAGGTCTCTGCTCGCACGCGGCCTTTTCCAGCTTTGCCCATATATTTCAATAGGAATGAGCTCAGGGCTTTGTGATGGCCGCTCAAAACCATTGACGTTGGTCTTCTCCTTAAAGGAGTTGTCTCATTTACGAGCCTTTCAGCCGTGTCATGTGTCCCTGGCTAAGTTAGAACAGAGGGGCGTGCTAGCTTGTCAGTCTCCTTCTCTGCTCCCTCTATCCCCCTCCCATCAGCAGACACAGGCACATACGTACAACTTCTAATACAGGTGGGGGGGGGGGGGGTTTCTCTCAGAGTTCAGCCCTGTGTGTGCCTGCCTATGCCTGTGCAAGAGGGCTGAATCTATGAGTGTAGAGAGGAAGGAGAAGCGGTGTGCTAATAACAGAAGCAGAGAGAATGCAGTGTTTTCCTATATCCCCTGCTTAGCTAACAAGACCCCACATCTCCACAACAACAAGGAGTTGTTACTATAACTCAGGATGTCTCACTAATACCAGGAGAGCAGAAACGTATTCACATGCCTGATCCTGTACAGCGTATTAGTATAAGTCACAGTTACCAAAGACATATCATAAATTATAGTAACAGACAGGTCACTGCTGTCCACATCTATCTGTGTAGAGAGCAAGTGAGGAAGCAGCACAACACAGGGTTAAAATCCAGGAAGCAGGGACACAGACTGATCCAGAGTCCTCCTCCCCTCCAGAAGCATTCTCTGTGCGGGTGTGGCTCTCTGCTCAGACCTGTGCCTTCAAAGTGATGAGTCATTCAGAGCCTGACAGCCAGTAAGATAAGGATCAACAGGTCGGCTGCGTATAGAGAATTTGAGAAGCGGATGTAGTAATAATAATCAGGGCTACCAAAATCGTAGGACATTTGTATATGAACTAATATTGCAAAGCGCTTGTTTTATTAAAGATCTTTACATTAAAACCCAATCATTGTAAGCGAGACAACCCCACTTCTTAAAGCCACTTTGTAATCCACTTTGACAGTAACTACGGGTCATTGTCCATTTGGAAGACCCATTTCCGCCCAAGATTTAACTTCCTGGCTGCGAAGTCTTGAGATGCGTTGTCCCCCCCCCCCTCAGTATTCGGCACATAAATTCTTTCCCAAGATGCCATTTTTGGTGAAGTGACCATCCTCCTGCAGTGGAAACAACCCCACAACATGATGCTAGCTGCCCCTTTTTCACAGTTGGGCTGGGTGTTTCTAGCTTCCAAGCTTACTCCTTTTTTCCTCCAAACGTAACAATGGTCATTATGGCCCAACATTCCAATTTAGTTTTGTCAGACCACAGGAACATGTCTCCAAAAATGTTAAGTCTTTGGTTCTTGCGCATTTTCAAACATTAATCTGGCTTTTTTATATGTTCTTTTGGAGTAATAGCTTCTTCTCCCTGGCAGAGCGATGGCCTTCAGCCCTTGTTTCGAACATGTACTCGTTCACTGTGGATACATGACACAGTCTTACCAGCTTCCGCCATCATCTTCACAAGGTCTTTTTTCTTTTGTCTTGAGTTGACATGTCTGGACCAAAGCACGTTCATCTCTGAGACACAGAACCCGCCTCCCTTCCTGAGCGGTATGGTTCTAACATTTCCCCATCTTGTTTGTACTTGCATATAATTGTTTGTAGCAGATGAACGATGCTCTTCAGGTACTGGAGAAAATTGCTCCCAGGGAGAATCCAGACTTGTCAAGTCTACAATTCTCCTTCATGATATCTTGTGATTTCTTTAGACTTTCTCAGTGATGTAACACAAAGGACAATGTGTTTCTGGTGTACAATAAAATACATCCACACGTGTGGTCCGCAATTAACGCAGATATTGCCAATCAAACGATAATCAGAACCTCCAAAGACCTGACCTCGATCATATTGGCGCAGGGATTTCCTAGGCAGGCGAGGCGGTGCAGTCTCCCGGGGCGCCGAGGCTACCGCTCACACCGAGGGGTCGCCGCCTGCCTAACCCGCCGTGGCGAGGATCGTGTTCTGACTCTGCACGGCTTCGCTTTATAACAGTCCGGCTAGCAGAAGCCATCATCTGCTGAGCGGTGCACGTGAGGAGGCAGGGACGGCTCGTTCCCGTCCTGACTCACCACCTCCCCTGTACTCAGCGTCGTACGTGGCTCACAGCTTTCCAACCGCGCCCCTGCAATGCTGGGTCTCCTCGAACCTCGGCAGCTCTGCCGCCGAGGAGATCCTGTAGCTGCATGACAGTGTCTAAAGCAGCCTGTGAGACGTCACGCCACTTACAACACCACGTCAGCAGCTCTGGACCGGAAGCGACGGACCGGTGAGTACTTGTTTGTTATTTTTTAAAATTACTTACAGGGGCAATCACTGCTAAAATGGGCATCAACTGGCTACAGGGGCATCTACTGGCTACAGGGGGTCATCACTGGATACATGGGGCACATCACTGGCTACAGGAGACATCATACTGGCTACAGGGCATCACTGCTACAAAAGGGGGCATCACTGGCTACAAGGGGGGAATCTACTGGCTACAGGGGGGCATCACTGGCTACAATAGGGGCATCACTGGCTACAGGGGCATCTACTGGCTACAGGGGCATCAATGGCTACAAGGGGGGCATCACTGACTACAAAGGGGGGCATCTACTGGCTACAGGGGGCAACACTGGCTACAGTGGGCATCACTGGATACAGGGAGGCATCACTGGCTACACGGACATCATTGGCTACAGGGGCATCAATTAGCTACAGAGGGGGGGGGCATCACTGGCTACAAGGGGGCATCAACTGGCTATGGAGGCATCACTGGCTACGGGGGCATCATTGGCTTCAGTGTCATCAGTGGCTACCGTGGGGCATCATTGGCTACAGGGGGGCATCAACTGGCTACAGGGGCCTACTACCTGGCCTCAGGGGCATATACATGGCTACCATATGAGTGCTATAGATGGGGAGTTTGTATAGAGATATGCCATTGGTAAGAAAATGTTGATCAAAATGAGGATCTAAGATCGTTTTTGTTTTTGTAATTTTTACAGTGTAGAGTTGTGGCCGGGAGAAGTCGTCATGGCGTCTGGGACAGATGAAGAAGAAGAGAAAGAGAACAACTCTTCAGAGACGTTTCCAGTGAGTCACTAGATATAACTTTACTGTAATCATTTATATGTCTGCAGAGCCTGTGTACAGCGGGTATCCATCACTGTATGGTCACTGTACGCTGGTAATATTGGTTGAAGTATAATGGTTTGTATTCAGTAATGGTCAGTTTGTATTTTTCAGTCACTATGTGGTGATATGTGGTCATGGTGTGGTGGTATTATTCGGTCACTGTGTGCTGGTGATATGTGGTCATGGTGTGGTTTTATTATTCGGTCACTGTGTGCTGGTGATATGTGGTCTTAGTGGTCTTGGGATTCTGGTTGGTGTAGCAGGGTTATTTGGGAACTATAACTATTATTTAGTAGTTTCATATGTAGCACATTGTGGTAAAGCTTCTTGTATATTTTGGCTTTGGTTTATGGTGATGCAATGTGAAATTTAGCCTAGGAACGGCCCTGTATGGGCGGTCCCAAATTGTTTAAAGGCAGAGTAATCCCAGTGTATGGAAACCTGTGACTTTGCTGAAAGTAATAAAAATGCCTTAAAAATGATCTCTCTCATTATTCTGCATTTGGTAAATATCAATAATTTTGGTTCCTAATTGATCTGAAACTGGGAAGGTTTATTCTGATTTCATGTCAGAGAGAAAAACCTGCAGATGGGGCTTTATATAGAGGGGAGGGAGAAACCTGCAGATGGGGCTTTATATAGAGGGGAGGGAAAAACCTGCAGATGGGGCTTTATATAGAGGGAGGGAGAAACCTGCAGATGGGGCTTTATATAGAGGGGATGGAATCTTCTGGTTTCAACAGCATATATACACCAAGAGGTTGAACGGTATAAATCCCGATTTTTTCATCTCTTGCTTTTTGACGTTCTAGTATAGCGTTGACTTACTTCTGTGCATCCTGATCTTACAAGTTGCCATTTTATGGAAGATGTCAAAACCTAAGAGATTATTTTTGACATTTGTTGTGGAAAAGAGCTGTAAATTGTTTACCGAAATATCGCACATATGTTTTTGTATTGGCAAATTTATGACAAATTGCCTTGTTGTTGTGTTAGAACCTTGGATCAGCAAACGATCTTCCTATTAGCTTTTGCTTGAGTCCAACCTTAGAGGGTTTGAAGCATCAGATGCAACCTTGACTCCCCAACACCAGTGCCTGGCTACATGGACATGACTCTAATATTCATAGGAAAGAGTCTTTATTACGAGTCGCTCAGCAGCCGACATGCCAGGCCGCAGGCACACTCGTACCCCCTCTGCCTATGTATGGCCGGGGAAGAGGGGCGCCGCGGTTCGCATGTCGGGCTGCGGGGCAACTCGCACTGCTGGTGCATACTTACCCGGCCGTGCTCCTGCTTTCCCGCACGTTCCTGCTGGCCACGGTGCTTATCCCCGCTTACTAGGGCGCACACGTGCCAGTTCTCTTTGATTTAAAGGGCCAGTGCGCTGGTAATTGGTTATTGCCGGGCGCTGACCCGATATATCCAGGTTGCTTCCGCCACTTCACTGCCGGATCTATATTGTCACGTGCCTACAGAGAAAGCGTTCCTCAGAGTACTGTTGCCATACCATGTACCGAATCTCTTGCCTTCGTTCCTCTGACCACAAACCTTTGCCGCCTGTCCTGACCTTCCTGCCTGTCCCCGACTACAAGTCTGCCTAACGATTTTGTACCTCGCCACACCACTGCACCACTGCAGGCAAGTCGTGCCAGGGGTAGTGACCTGGAGGTTTGCTTGCCGCAGCAAGACCAACCCACTTTGTGGGGGGCTCTGATGAAAACCAGTGGCCCCTTAGACTCCGCTCCCTGGTGTGGCTTATACCACCTGCAGTGGTGCAGCGGATCCACTACTCCAGTCATTACAGTCTTCTTCGAAGAACAGAGGCTCTGATGATATCAAATTGATGTGAACAAGGGCTCAAAGCTCAAACGAGGTCTTTTATTTCAGCCAACACCTACATTCTGCTTTCAGTGAAGCATGTGTGGCCACCTGAGAGGAGACTACTGCATACCAAGCAAACCTTTATTTTCAGGTAACCTTTCAGGATAGGCTGTTCTGCGTGTGTACATGAGGAACGGTGCTATTTCTGGATATTATATAACTTATGTTCAGCACTTTTTACCAGTTTTAGCTTCTTTGGGCTCTAATCCATCAATAGATAAGCATTGGAACTCCATCCATTAAAATCCATGTTTTTTATTTCACAACTTTAGAGCGCCATAAGAACAAACACATGCAAATCTACGCTTTTCAGATCCATCTTGAATCCTTGACTGTAGCAAACACTGAACAGCGCTCACCGATCTTTTAAATCAGGAAGAGCCGGCCTGTCCACCCCATAGTGGATGGCCATGAGAATTTGGCTGTATAGTACTCAGAGGAGCAAGAGATGATGCAGCATGCTGGCAGAAAGCGAGGAATAGGTGAATAGTGCATTGAGGAACTGAAGGAGAGTGTTGGGTGCAACTGCGGATCGGCGCATGGACCACGGCACGCCCCATTACAGCAGCAGTGTGTGCTATGGAGAAGGAGGCTGGAAGCAACAGGTAAACCCTGTCAGACACATGTCCTCAATGTGCTAGCCTGCTGCAGTGTATGTACAATAACAGACTCAGATTAACCCTGTGCAAGCAGCTATGTCCTCTGCTCCCCCTGCACAGTTGGTATCTCCCACAGAAGGAGTCTTACCAGATTGTGATATCTGCCTGAAAGTAAAACCTGTTTCCCTGTAATACTGAGGGAAATCATCAGATTTTCTAATGAAAAGTATTTGAGAAAAGTCTTATAATTTACATAGTTATATAGTTGGATAATTTATATAGTTACATAATTTCATCTACTATAACTTTTTTTGTGTTTCTGTGATGGATATAGGTGCTCTTCAAAGGGGTTTTGCCACAATCTCATTCATACCTCCTGCATCCAGCTCTTCAGCTCTGTGTGCTCAGAAGGGGGCGTGTGTGATGTGTTTGAATTGCATATCATGTGACCCAGCAGGATGACATCACCAGGCCTTTCCTCTCTATTGTCAAAGAAAGGTCTGTTTATATGTAGAACTGTAAGTAGCTACACTGTAGCTCAGAAGTAAAACTTTTGCCTCCAGGCACAAAGGTCCTTAGTTCAAATCCCTGCAGGAACCAAACCTGTAGGTTTTATTTATCTTTATCAATGCACAGACCTCATTGAGGTTTCTTTTTTAATTTATTTGCACTGTTTGACTGATTACTAAGGAGTAGTGATGAGCGATTACGTTGACTATCGTCATCTTGTCGACAGTCGATATCGGCAATTATCAATAAGATTTCCGATAGTCGATAATAGATTATCGCCGATGACCATTAAAGTCTATGGGAGAGCAACAAAACCTTCATTCTTACACCCAAACAGGGCTGGAGAAGCTGGAATTAAATCCACAACAGTCAAATGGATACGTGCTACATCTTAGGCAACACACTTAGGTTATAAAAGCCACAGAAAAAAAGTCACAGACCATTCACTATCCCTGTCTTGTACCACAGCATGACCACAAATTAAAAAGTGCCAGAAGGCAGTATGATTTGTACCATCATTTTAGTTGAACTGGACATTGAATATCCCTGTCCTGGAACGCAGCATGACCCTTAAACCTGTCTGACCCACAGATTAAAAAGTGCCGGAAAAAGGAGTCTTTCAATCACCATTTTAGTTTCACTGGACATTGACTATACCTGTCCTGGGCCACAGCAGGAGCTCCAAACCTGCATGACTCCCAGATTAAAAAGTGCCGGAAAAAGGAGTCTTTCAACCACCATTTTAGTTTCACTGGACATTGACTATACCTGTCCTGGACCACAGTATGACCATTAAACCTGTCTGACCCACAGATTAAAAAGTGCTGGGAAAAGGAGTCTTTCAACCACCATTTTAGTTTCACTGGACATAGACTATCTCTGTCCTGAACCACAGCATGAGCCCCAAACCTGTCTGACCCAAAATTAAAAAGGCCGGAAAAAGGAGTCTTTCAACCACCATTTTTTTTCCCAAAAACATTGAATATACTGCCCTGTACCACAGCATAGCCCCTAAACCTTTTTGATCCACAGATCACAAAGGGCCTAGCATTTTGTACAGTGCGCATTTAGTATTTTTTTTTGGTAACTGCGTTTTTTTACAAAATTTTTTAGGGAATTTTTTATTTAATTTTACTTTATTACATTTTGTTTTTTTTCAAGTGTGAAACATACAACAAAACCCCTCCCTGCATTTTTTTAAGGATTTTTTACCGTGTAATGGTTAATTCGCCCGCACACCAAAAAGTAAAAAAAATGTCCTAATCATCCCCAAAACTTCTTAGTTGAGAAACACTGCCCTCCTGGTTTTGAGACTGATTCAGCCAATCAATTCAATGGTTTCATTTTTCCCCCAAAACCCTTCTTCATTGATTGGACAGACCCCCTGGATAAAATGATGCGATCCCAAAAAGGACCCAGCCCCAAAAATTTGAACCCTCAAATTGTTGCAATTTGTGTCCACCCTTGGCCCCTTTTTTTTGGAAACAACTTAACCCACAGAAATCCCCTTTTTTAAAAAATCTGATTTTTTAAAAAATTTTTGAAGCTCTCCAATCCCCCATTAACAAAAGGGCCAGCTGCCAGGCCAGACTTACATGGGGCGGTGAGGCCCAGGCGGCGCCCGCATCATTAACACGGTAAAAACCCTTTATGACGAAATTTACTAGCAACAAAAAACAGCATGCTAAGCAGAGTGGGGAAGGAATGTGAGTAAGCTCCACTTCCTCATACACAGTCAGCCCGGGGTAGCGCTTTCCCCCTGTATGAGTGCGGACAATTTTGGGCTTCACGGGGAAAACGGTGTTAAGCTCCTTTACACCCGGTCCCCTTTTTCTTGGGCATTCTTTTTTCTTTTTACTCAACGTGCTGGGGGAAAATTTTCTCTTTCTTTGTTCCTGCCGTGCTCCATCTCCATGTCCTCTGAATAACCTACATCGGGTAATTTTCCCGTACCTCCCTTGTACAATTCAGGGGAATTTTTTTCCCACTATTTTGTACATGAAATTTTTTTTTAGTGTTTTTAAATTTAGAAAACACTTTTTTAAAATAGGATGTAATCCCACCATTTCTTTGTTTCTCTTTTTTTTAATTATATTAAATGGTTTTTCTCAATACGGTTTTCTACATTTTAAAATCTTGCAAAAACAAGTTTTTTTTGCTATATGTGCCATTAACGTGTCCACCTATTCCGTTTCTGACAGCACCATCCCCCTTGAGCCACTCTTGACAAGTGAAGAACAAATGTCTGTTTAGAAACAACATTTTTTAAAAAATAGGACTGTGTCTAGCTGCTGTCACAGAAAAATCCCCCCCAAAAATTCAAAACATACCCATGACCCACTTTTGACTTTGGGGAAGAAAAAATGTCTGTTAGAAACAAATTTTTTTAAAAAAGGGACCGTAGTATAGCTGCATTTCACAGAAAAATGCCCCCAAAAATTTAAAAACATCCCCTTGACCCATTTTGACAATTGCGAAAACAAATTTTGTTAGAAACAACATTTTTTTTATAATGGACTTTAGTATTGCTGCTTTTAAAGCAGCATCCCCAAAAAATTATAAAAATGACTTCCAGCCACTATTAAAAATTGTGATGGGGAAAATGCCCCTTAGAACCACATTTCTGTTTCCCAAAAGGGCCAAATTATAGCTGTATCTCACAGAACCCTGACCCAAAACCATTGACAATGCGAAAACTTTAAAAAAAAGTGAGTAAATTGGGGAAAACGGGGTTGTCATAAACCTTGCGTCTTTATAGCTCTTCACAGCAAAAAAAGCAAAATGAACTGTTTTTTTAAAAGAGAAAAAAAAATTGCGTAAGAAAGATCATTTTTTAAAAAAAATTTTTAAGAGGACCATTTTTGGTTTTTAAGAGGAATGTATACTGACCGGGAACTAATCGGTGACCCGGGGGAATTGGGGCCACAACATCATCAGAGATCCATGCCGATTTATCTTGTAAAGTCAAACGATCCAATTATCAGTGGGGAAAACCGGATGGTTTTTCTTAAGACTCCCCCGTGTGCTGAAGGTCCGCTCGATATGACGCTGGCTGCGGGCAGGACAACACCTCTATGGGGTGGGGGCGAGCTCGGGGCCTTCATCCATTTTTTGGGTACCCAGAAGTCGATTGGGCCGGAACACATCCAAAACCGGTGTTGAGACGGATAGTTGCCCATGCTTAAGCGGTCTCTGTGTGTGGATTGTCCCTCAATTTCAGCTTATGAGGTGGTAAATAAAGATTTTTTAAAAGGGCCCCCTTAGGCTTTTGCCACATTGCCTGCTGCTGCGCCGCTGCGTACTTGGGGACCTATTGCTGTCACGTCGCTGCGTTTTTCCCCCGTGACATTTGGGGAACTGAACGACCAAAAGATGTCTCCGTTGATCAAAACAGCAAAAGGGTTTTCCCTTTCCCGCATTTTACTTCTATTCGGGGGGGGAAGGGAAAATGCTGAGTTTTGTTTTGTACCGGGGGTCCAGGGGGGTGGCCCCAAATAAAATTTTTGTTTTTTTGATGGCCCTTAAAGCGAGGATCATGGGTTTGGGGGGAAATGGAGGGATACCAAGGGATTTTTGGGAGAGTGGAGCCTTGATTTCCCAAAACCCTGGGTCGAGGGGGGACTAGCCCAAAATGACTTCCTCATCTTCCTCCCCCCGCCTAAAAAATTTGCGCCAACCTCTTTCCCAAGGGAGGGCGTTTGGTAAGTCGGTGTCCAGGAATTTCCTCCCCCCTCCTCCTCTGCTTTTCCCCTGGCACGGTTTTAACACAAAACCCCGATTTTCCTCAAAATTATGCACTCTAGGTGATTTCCCCGCCTTGCACTGGGTTTCAGCTCGGCGCAAGCTCTTCAAAAAACCCCGGGATGGTGCGGGGGTTTTTTTCCCCCCAAAGGGCCTTGGTGGAATTTACGGGCCCCGAGAAACTTTGGGGCCCTGTTGAAATTTTAAACTGTTTGGGGACCGTCCACCCCCACAGGTAGGAGTGTGGGGGGAAAAAAACCGCAACGAGACCCCAGCGCTGGCTGGGTGACTGGGACCTTGGCCAGGCAAGGTGGTGGCGAGGAACGGGTTTTGGTTTTCTTTCTGGCCGCCCTTTAAGATCGGGTAGGCTGGGGGGTTCATTTTCCTTTCCTGGCCCCAAAGTCATGAACCTTGTTGTTTCCCGGGAAATTTTCTAAAGGGGCTACCGGGGTTTGGGTGCCTTTTGAGGAAGGCTCGAGGTCTGGGGTTCGCCTTTCCCCCCGTTCGCAACCCCGCTTGTTCCCCCCCCGGTGCGTTGCAGGGTCAGCCGGCCCCCCCGTCAACCGTCTCATTGGGTTTATGTGGCAACACGCTGGGATTTCCCCCTCCACATGCCAGCGATTGTGGGGAGCAGCGCAATGCCCCTTAGTAGTCAAGTGCACATGGGCCCGACCCAAAACAGCGTACGGACCTCGGGGTGTTGAGCCACCGAGAGTGGAGGGGAGGTGAAAAGTTTTGCCATCCTTGCCAGTTTTTAAGAAGCCACCAAAAAGGTCAGTGGGAAAATTTCCCTTGTCAGCATGAGATTGTGGTGGGTCTTTTGTTCTGGGGAAAGAAAGGGTTGGGGCACTCTGAAAAAAACAGGTCCCCCCAGGGGGAGGGGGAGCGGACACAGATGTGGGGCTGGAGCCCTTTTTCTCCGTCAAATCCAAAAAGGCCCGGGGCGTTTTTCAATTTATTTGGTCTTTTATTAGGCAGTGGTTCGGGGTCCAAAGGTTTGTTGCAAGGCGGGCCCTCAGTTTAGGGGTGCAAAAATTTGAGGAAGTTTTGGGCCCGTGTTGAAGCTGTGCCCGGGGGCAGCGGAAAGGGGGAGGAGGTTTCATAGACACCGTTGTTACCGAAGTCCCCCCTTTGGAAAGAGGGTTGGGGCGGAATTTGAGGGGGGAGGAAAGGAAAAATAGGAAGGGTCAGTTTGCTAGTGCCCCCGCCCGAGGGGTTGGGGAAAACAAGGGTCCATTATCACATGAGTTTTTGGATGCTCCATTTCCTCCAACATGATCCTCGCATTTAAAAGGCCCTCAAAAAAGAACAACCCGTTACTGGGTGGCCCCCTCCCGGATCCCCTGGTAAAAAACAAAATCAGCCCCTTTCCCTTTCCCCCCACCCAAATGAGGTAAAATGCCCGGGAAAAGGAGAATTGCTGATTGATCAAATGGGACATCTGTTGCGTCTGCTTTTTCCCTTTTTCAAATGTCACGGTTTGGAAAAAAGCAGGCCCACGTGGGGCAGCATTGGAAAAATAAGCCCCCAAGTAAAACCCTTTGTGGCCAGAAGGGAGCAGGCAATGGTGGCAGAAGGGCCCAATGGGTGACCTTTTGGGAATCTTTATTTACCAAACCCCACCAATGCATGCAATGCAGGGCACACAATTTCAACACCCCTGACCGCTTAAGTTTATGGGGTTTCACGGCTTTTCTGCGTCTCAACACCGATTTTTTTTGGGATGTGTTTTCCCGGGCCCCCAAAAGGGCTTTTTGGGTATCCAAAAAAGGATGAATTGGGCCCGGGGGTCGCCACGCCATAGAGGTGTTGTCCTGCCCCGCGCCAGCGTATACTGAGCGGACCCTTTAAACACAGCCCGGGGGAGTCATTAAGACAAAAGGGGCCGGCCCTTTCCACAGGGTAAAAGTGGGTCCCTTTGACTTACTCAAGATGAATCAGGGATGGGTTTGATTTTATTGTGGGCCCCAATTGCCGGGGGTTAAAAGTTTTGTTGCCAGTCCTTTTAATTACATTTCCTTTCCCAAAAAGAAAAAGGTACCCCCTTGAAAAAGTATTTTTAAAATGATTTATTTCTTTCTGCAATTTTTTTTCAAGTTTTTCCAAAAAGTTAAAATTTTTTTGGTTTTGTGTGAGGGACTGTAAAAGACACCAAAGGGTTTTATGAACAAAAAACCCTATTCCTTTTACTCCTTCATCTTTAGAATTTTTTTGCCCTTTTTCAAAAGGTTTTTTGGGGTTTATGTTCCTCACAATTTTTAAAAGTGGTGGAAAATCATATTTTTAATTTTTTGGGGGGCATTTTAGCTAAAAGTACGGGAAAAAAATCAAGGTCCTTTTTGGGAAAAGAAATGTTGGGTTCTAAGTGGATTTCTCCCTCCAATTTTTAAACCCCTGGCTGAGAAATCTTTTTTATAATTTTTTGGGTTCATGCTGCCCTTTTAAATGCAGCAATAATACCCGGTCCCATTTTAAAAAATTTTTGTTTTAAAAAAGAATTTTTTCTTTTACAATTGTTAAAAGTGGCTCTTTTGTCTGTTTTGAATTTTTGGGGGCCTTTTGCTGTTTACATGCCAAACCTTTACTACAAGGGTTTTTTATTTATTTAAAAAATGTTTTTTTTCTAAAAGCTTTTTTTTTTCCAATTGTCCCAAAAATGGGCTCAAGGGTCATGCTTTGAATTTTTGGGGCCCTTTTTGCTGTGGGCATGCAGTTTTTACTACAGGTCCCCGATTATAAAAAAAATGTTGTTTTTTTAAAAGGGGCAATTTTTTTTTTACAATTGTCCAAAGTGGGTTTATGGGTCATGTTTTTAATTTTTGGGGCCAAATTTTTCTGTGACATGCAGCTATATACAGGTTTTCCTTTTTATAAAAAATGTTGTTTTAAAAAGACATTTGTTTTCAAATTTTTCAAGAGTGGCTTTTAAAGGGTTTATGGTGCTGTCAGAAAAAGGAATAGGGGAGGGCACTGTTAAAAGGACACATATTGCAAAATGACTTGTTTTTTGGGAAGATTTTTAACATAAATATCAATCCCTGTAAATTTAGACAAACCCCTTTTAAAATAAATTTAAAAAAAAAAAAGAAACAAAGAATGGTGGAATTCCTCCTATTTTAAAAAATGTGTTTTCTAGAATTTTCAAAATAGCGTTAAAAAAAAATTTTCCTCGGGTTGTACGAGGGAGGTACAGGAAAACTTGACCAGTTAGTTATTCAGAGGACTGGGTATGGGCACGGACAAAAAACAAAGTACGAGACCTTTCCCTCCAGCCATTGGTAAAAGGGGGAAAAAGAATCCCAAAAGATAAGGGCCCTGGGTAAAAATGGGCTTTAAACCCCCCAGTATTTTCCAAGTAAAGCTCAATTGGCCCCGACTCATAGGGGGCAAGCGTCCCCAGGTATTGCGGGTTGTGGAGGAAGGGGGAGTTCTAAATTCCGCGTCGCACTCTGTTCGCCGACAGTTTTTTTTTGCTGCGTCATCGGGGCTTTTTAAAACCTGGGTTAATAGTGAGGACCCCAGCGGGGGTTCACCGCCCCCCACTGTAACTGGCCCTGGGTCATGCTGTGGCAGGAACTTTTAAGTAATGTCCAATGAAACTAAAATGGTGGTTGAAAGACTATTTTTCCCGGCACTTTTTTAATCTGTGGGTCATGAGGTTTTTAGGGTATGCTGCGTTCCAGGACGGGATAATTAAATGTCCAGTTCAAGTAAAAGATGGTTCAAATAATAGCCTTCGGGCCCTTTTTAATTTGTGGGTGATGCAGGTTCAAGGGTCATGCTGTGGAAAAGTAGGGATAGTGAATGGTGTGTGCTTTTTTTTGTGGCTTTTTAGCCCAAGTGTTTTGCTAAGAGTAGCAGGTACCTTTGATGTTGTTTGGTTTTAATTTCCCGCTTCTCCCGCCCCTTTTTGGGGTAAGATTTAAGGTGTTGTTGCTTCCCAGGATTTTAAAAGGTTTCGGAGATGATCGACTATCGACTATCGAAAAACCTTATCGATGGTGGTCGACTATCGATCGATCTCGATAGCCAACGCAATCGCTCAACACTAGTGATTAAACACCTAAGATTCTTGCCTCTACTTATGCGTTTACGGCAAAGGCGGCATATGACATCGCTGGGTGAATCAGAGGCTTGCTCAAAGAAGGCCCAGGCTTTGAGAGGTCCTGGACCTTTTTTGACAGATAAGCGAGGAGCGGGGTTTACGCTGCCCGTGGCTGGCGGAATCAAATCAGCGGACTTTGCGACCGCCTCTCCCTTTTGAGGCGGGGACCCCTACTGCACTATCCCTTCATCTTCCTCTCGTCCATTGATAAAAGCGCTCGCAAGCAAATTCTGCTGAAAAGACCACGTTGGATCCGCAATGTCATCATCATCATCATCAACACAGGTGACTTGGTCGTCCTGACATTCTGCATCCAGGAGCCGCGAGCTACAAAACAGGCACTGCAAGGCGTTGTCGACCGCCCGGGATTTATGCCGTTTTGACCGGCTTCCCCTTCCCCTCCTCTGATGGCATCAGTAACTGGGCGCAGGCAGAGAAATTCATCCTCTTTGGCCTCTTGATCTTTTACATCCCAAAACGCATTTTGTCATCAAAGAGGTCTTCAGAAAATGGATTATCCACAGTGGTGGGTACACGATTTTGACATTTGGGCTGCTTCATGTTGGACGGGATGCTGAGGATGCTGATGACGACGGGTGTGGCCGTGACGGGGAGGACGAGGGGGTAAGGCTGCTAGATGCAGGTTGCATTAACCACTGAAGAACAGATTGGCGACGCTGTTCGTTACTGAGATTCAAGGCCCTGCCCCAGCGATGACAGGCCTGACGGTCCTCCACCCGACGACCCGCGGGCTTGCTTGGTGTCGCCAGCACTGGAAGGAGCACCTTCTCTTGGACCTCTACCTCCATGTCCTATCCCCCTCTTTGCGCGCGTACCACCTGCATTTCGCTCCATGTTCAGAAAAGATAAAATTTGAAAGGGTATGGAAGGTTTTGGAACGTCTCTTATTAAAAGACGGGAAATCACAGTATTTCAAAATCCCTCAACGAAACAAATTGCTGTATTGAAATTTAAGTGCAAGGTGCCTCATCAACAAAGCTGGACTGGGCAAAGTGAAAAAACACGTATCTGAAATGTTACGGATAATAAACGGTATTTTTTGCACCTAAAAAATACACCTGCGGCGGCGCAAAATTCTGTATTAAAATTTTTAAGTGCAAGGTGCCTTTTCAACAAAGCTGGAGGGGCAAAGTGAAAAAACCGTATTGAAATGAATAGGGATAATAAACTTTTTTTGAAATTAAAAATACACTCGGCGACGAAAAAATTTTTCTGTATTGAAATTTAAGTGAAGTCCCTTATAACAAAGCTGGACGGGAAAAAAGTGAAAAAACAGATCTGAAATTTTAAAAGGGATAAAAAAAGGGTATTTTTTGCCCCTAAAATACACCTGCGGCGACGACAAAATTGCTGTTGAAATTTAAAGTGCAAGGTGCCTCTATCAAAAAAGCTGGACTGGGCAAAAGTGAAAAAAAAATAGAAATGTATACGGATAATAAAGGGTTTTTTTTTGCACCTAAAAATACACCTGCGCGAGCCAAAAATGCTGTATAAAATTTTAAGTGCAGGTACCTCTATCTCAGCTGGCTGGGAAAAAGTAAAAAAAACCGTATTAAATGAAGGATAAAAAAAGTGGAGTTTTGCCCCTAACAAATACCCCGCAGTTTTAAAAAAGATCGTATCCTAATAATTTCGGGCTCCCCAAACATACAAGAAATATTTAACAGAAAAACAAAAAAATTTCAACAGAATGCAATGTCTAAACAAAGTCTGGGCTGCCAATACCCATATCCTTAAAAAAGGCTTGTCTGTGTTCGCCCGCCCCCCCCCCCGCTCCCCCTTGACTTTACAGGGTAGATCCCCCTTTTAAAAAATTTTCAGCTAACCCCAAAATCGCAAATCTTAATCTGCCTAAGTTCAAATGTTCCAGCTAAAGTAAGCTGCCCTTGTGAACAAAAGAACAATTTCGCTGAGCTTTTTGCTGAGCTTTTTTGGACAGAGGCAGGGCAGTCCTAGCATGAGAGCTGACCCCCAACTGAATGAACAGGAAGGGTTTTCATTAAACGAGGTATTGATTTTTCCAGCCAATCGAACCCATACACACCCAGTATGACGTCAACACACTCACCTCTTATTCTCAACTGATTGCGGGCCCGCCAAAATGACGGGAAAGCGCTGAAAAGGGCCGATTTAATGTTTATGCACGTTTTAAAACCAAAATTATCGCGTATAAAAAAAATCCGATCAAAAAAAAAACCGTGCCGTTTTTCAACTTTGTCGATAAAAATCGCAACATTTCAAGGACCCACAGGGAGGGGGGATAAATGACAACCCGGGGTTTGAAACTCGTTGTGCGAGAGGAGAGGATGTTGGCATGTGGGACCAGCCCTGGTCGTATCCCCCGGAGAGGCTAAACAATGGCACTAAAGGGGGACTAAAAACAAAAATGCGAATTTTTTAAAAATTTTAATGGGTTAAAAGTTTTTTTTATTTAAACAACCCCCCACGTCAAATTTTCTTTGTGGCAAAACCCCTTTAAGATTTTTCCAATGGGGTGGAAAAAGACTTTTTTAAAACCCTTTTAAAACAGGGGTTCAGTGACTCAATTAGGAGATGCTAAAAAAGGGGATTTTTGGCACGTAAGACCAAGTGTGAAATAAATATTAACTACCATTTTCCCTTCGAGCCATACTGTAACAAATTTAACCAACCAGTATAAATGGGTTTGGGGGGGGGGGTGTCAATGTTTTATAGGGGTATTGACTGTCAATTTTCCCTCTGTGGAAGGTTCTCATGATGTAACAGGTTGCTTTACCCCTTTTTGGCATTGTATTCAACTCATTGCTCTTCACCCAGATAATAGACTACAAAATCCCTCCTGTCTCCACCAACCACCTCCTCCACTATTGTCCATAAACCCTGGTTGCTCCGAATCAATTGGCCTTGGAGCAACGGCCACAGCTTTAATAATAACAAAAAATGCAATGAAAATATTGGTCAGGATCCATTCTACGCATGGGGACCCTCGCCGCTTACATTGTTTACTTGGTAAACTACCATTCCCACACTTGATCTTGATGATTGTTTTACATTTTTGAAGCTGGCCCCTTGCCCCCTGTGGGGGTCTTTTTAAAGGGAAAAAATTGCCTGCAACTCACACATGGGGTCCACATCTGTGTGATGAACCATGAACCCATTTGGGTTTTTTTCTCAATGTCCATTCAGTCTATTTGCAGCTCATTTGAAACATTGTATCATAAACCTAACAATAAATGGAAAAAAGAAACCTTCATCCAAACTTACCCAATTCACCAACTAACTTATTGTCCATGTGGCTTTTATGTAAGGAGATAAGTGGCCACCAAATGTCCATGACAGTGATCATTTCAGGAAAATCAATGGGATCAGGTTCGCTGAATGCAAAACTCACCTTGGTATTTCTTGATTGGAGACAACTGGGCTATGACCGTAGACATTCTATTTTTGGTGAAGGGTGTTTTTGCCAAAAATCACTTTCTCTCCCTTATCCTACTTCATTCATTCATTCATGTTTGGTTCTTAAATTTGTGCGGTTTTTTTTTGGAGGAAGAGAGGAAGTGGTTTTTGGGGACCTTCAATTTCTTTTCGTGGGGAAGAATAATCCTTACATGGACACTGTGTAGCAGAATTGATTTCAGTTACATGAAAAAGTGTACTATATGCCACTACCTATTGGTACTACTATTTGTCTGGGCTCTGCATTTCATTGGACATGCAGAGCTGCTCTTCTTAGGGAATAATAACCCTTATATGGACACTGTATAGCAGCATTTATCTGAGCATCTATGTTCCAAAAACATGGGCGAATTTGAGACGGGGGGCGCGATTTTTGCTGTACTTAAACCCAAAAAATGTATAACATGCACTCCCAAAATTTGCCTGATAAGAGCCTTTATAATGGGCCAAAGACATTTTTAGCGCCAAAGTTTTGGGGCGTTCTGTGGGCGTCGAACCACATTCATAGAAGCAGACCACTTAGATTCAAAGCCCAAAATTTTGGGACGAACGTTAGAACACGACCGGGTAAGGTGGGCCCTGAGCCAATTTGGTATTGGCCTACACTGGGCCTGTATTATGACCTGCAGAAACAGACCCGGTAAGGGGGTGCCTGAGCCGACTTGGGTTTTGGCTCTAAACCCGCCCCGATGTAGACCCGAAAAAGAACAGCCAGACCAGGGTAAAGGTGGGCCCGAGCCCGACTTGTGGGTTTTTCTCTACCTGCCCTGTTTGTTGGGCCTTTTCAGAAAACAGAACCCGGGTAAAGGTGGTGCCTGACCGAATTGTGGGATTGGCTCTACACTGCCCCGTATGATGGGCCTGTAAAAAACAGCTCCAAAGGGAAAGGTGGGCCTGAGCCAGAAAGGGGGAATTTTGGGTCTACCCCTTTCCCTGTTGGTATGAAACCCCCAAAGAACACCCGACCAGGGGGAAAGGGGGGGCCTGAAACCAGACTTGTGGTATTGGCCTACATGCCCTTTTATGGGATGGCCCGCAGAAGAAAACCCGACCAGGGGAAAAGGGGGTGCCTGAGCCCGGGCTTGTGGTATTGGCTCTAACCCTGCCCCGTTTTTTATGGCCTGCAGAAGAAAACCCGACCAGGGTAAAGGTGGTTTCCCCATCCCGGGCTTTTGGTATTGGGGTTTTACCGCCCCGTATGTATGGGGTCAGAAGAAAACCCGACCAGGGGAAAGGTGGTGCCGGAAACCAACTTGTGGTATTGGTCTACCTTTCCTGTTTTTTTGTAAGGGCCCGCAGAAGAAAACCAGGGTAAAGGGTTTTTGGGGCCCCGACCAGACTTGTGGGATTGGCCTTTTAAAACTTCCCCGTATGATGACCTGCAAAAAGAACACCAGACCGGTAAAAGGGGGTTTTCCCGAGCCGGGCTTGTGGTAAAGGCCTACACTGCCCCCGTAGTATGACCCGCAGAAGAAAAACTTTATACATTCGGTGCGTCTAACAACCAAAATGATTTAAACTGGTCTATCAGCGCCAGGATTCTAATGTGCCTATTTTTGAAACAAAAAAGACAGACGTCCATCCAGATCAGCCTATTGTGCTGCACCCCCCATGAGGTAGAAGCCAATTGTCCTCATTTAGGGAACAAAAAAATTCTTCCTGCCTCCAATAAGAATAAATCACTGGATCAGCAACCCTTCCCAAATTTCCCGGGACAAAAAACCCTTTTTAATTATTACATCAGAAATGTACCAGACCCTTTCCAGAATCCTGGTCACTATAACTTGTTATTTTACATCAAAAGTATCCAACCTCTCCAAATTCCGTCCAAATTTTTTATTATTACATCTAGAAATGTACCCAACCCTTTTCCCCGATCCCGGCCCCTATAACTTGTTATATTATTACTCTAGAAATGACCCCGACCCTTTTCCCCGAATCCCGGGCACATAACTTGTTATATTTTTACATTTTGAAATGTAACCGACCCTTCCCAGAATCCCCCGGGCACTTTAAACTTGTTATATTATTCATCTAAAAAGTCTCCAACCCTTCTCCAATCCGGGCACTATAATTGTTATATTATTTCATCTAGAAATGTATCCGACCCTTCTCCAGAAATCCCCGGGTTCACTTTAACTTGTTATTTTTATTTAAAATCAAAGAAAGGTATCCAGACCCTTCTCCCGAACCCCGGGCCCACTAAAAATTTTTAAATTATTACACTAAAAATTTGTATCCAGACCCTTCCCAGACCCCGGGTTTCACTAAAACCCTTTTTTATTTATTACTCTAAAAATGTATCCAGACCCTTCTCCAAAAACCCGGGTCACTATAACCTTTTTAATTTTAAATTACATCAAAAATGAAATCCAGCCCCTTTTTCCAAATTTCCGGGCCCACAAATTTTGTTATATTATTACATCTAAAAATTACCCAGACCCTTTCTCCAGAACCCCGGGTTAAACTAAATTTGTTATTGTTACATCTAAAAATTTTATCCAGCCCCTTCTCCAGAATCCCGGGCACTAAAAACTTTTTTATATTTTTACATCAAAAATTTTAAAATCCAGACCCTTCTCCAAAACCTTTGGTAAAAAAAAAATTTTTTCTATTATTACATCTAAAAATGTACCCCAAACCTTCCCCAGAATCCCGGCATCAAAACTTTTTTATATTATTTACATCTAGAAATGTATCCAAACCCTTTTCCAAACCCCGGGTCCATAAAAACTTTTTAAAATTTTAATTACATCTAAAATGTATCCAGACCCTTCTCCAGAGTCCCGGCCCACAATAACTTGTTAAATTGTTACATTCTAGAAAGGGGAATCCAAACCCTTTTTCCAAAATCCCCGGGCATTTATAACTTGTTATTTATTACATCTAGAATTGTTTCCAACCCTTCTCCAAAACCCCCGGCCCCTATAATTTTTTTCTTTTATTAAAATCTAGAAATGAAACCGGGGCCCCTTTTTTTGAACTTTTCTAGTAAATTCACCCAGGGACAAGCCCCTTCGGGCCCAGAAAAGGTTCCACAGCCCCACTCCCTCTTACAAAAAGAATCCCTTTCTATGTTTATGGGGAAACTCTCCTTCCTCCGACTAGAGGACCCCCCCTTTTTTCCCTGGATACAATTTTGGGGTACAAAAAAATCTTGAAAAGAGATCCTAAAATTAAACCAAAAAATAATTTATAAAATATTTATTTGCCCCCCGGAAGCCATTTTGTCTCTAAATAACCCAACCCCTTGGGCCATCTTTCTTCGATATTGCAGTCCCCCCAGTCCCTTTTTATTGTTTTTGTTCCCGCTTTTTTACCTTTTTCAAGCTCTACAATGTCTTTCCTGGCCTGGGGGCCCAAAAAACGCCCCCCAAATTTTCCCCGTGGGGGCCCCAAACCCAAAGTGACTTGAAATAAGGGGAGAATTTTTTTTTCTCATCAGTCCCTCTATGCCCCGTTTAAATACATCCCATATCCTGTTTGCCTTGGCAGCTGCTCCCCTAAACCAATTGGGCTCTACAATTAAGTTTTCCCGCCCCCACCAGGTTTTCCCAATTTCCTTCTCCAGTCATTTTTTTCCCCCCTCATTTTCCTTTTTTAAACAAAAAACATGTAGGGTTTCCCGTCCGAGAAAAAACCTTTAAATTACCACCCTTTTTTCTCTATACTGAGCCAGTTGTTTTCCCCCACTTGCAAAAAATTTCCCCCAATCCAAGAATTCTCTTTTTTATTTAAACCAAACCTTTTTTGGGGCACCGGTATCAAATTTTTTAGGAAACCACCAAAAAGGCACCCAAATTTCCCTTCCCCCTGATCCAGTATAGAACTAAACTCCCTCATTTAAACAAAAAACCCTAAAGCCAAACGGGAAACCGACCCCTTCAAAAACCTAACGTACTCTATGGCGCTAATTATGGGTACTGCTACTTATCTGGGCTCTGTGTTACATTATCTGGACATGCAGCTGCTCTTCTCTTTGCTGGGATCACCCCAGAAATTGAAATTATACTTTAAAAAGGGGGGGGCAAAAAATTTTTTAAAATTTAAAAAAAAAAATTTTAAAAATTTCCCAATTAAAATTTTCCTTTGTAGAATATGTAAAAAATTTAACTAGCACATCTGTAGAAGTGATTAATCTATGTCTTTCTATACTGCAGGCAAAGTCGGGGGAGTGGGAAGAGAACTCCTAGTGCTCTAGAAACCATCTTTGAATAGGGGGGAGAAAATTTGAAATATAAAATTTTACAAGAAATTTAAACCCCCCTAGCTCCCCCAAAGCCCACCACCCTAGTGCACTGCACATCATAGACTACTCGAGGCTGTACTTAGGGTTTAAACAAAAAGGGGTAGCAGTTACACTCGGCCCCGGGGGGAGGGGAGGGCTAAATTTGGCCCTTTTCCCCCCATTAAGAACGTCCCACTTTTAAATAGAAAAAGCGCCGTCACAGGAGCCGAGGAGCTTGACATTACGCCTCAGTGCAGACATCTCACCTGAGCTGCTTCATTGTCAGCCCCATCCTAAACCACATGGTGGAAGGCAGAGGAGCGGTAGGAGGGGAGCCATGAATTATGGGTCTGACCCCACACCCCCCTGAAAACCCTCTTCTTCCGGTCCCAAAAAGGGCAACGCAGATTCAATTTCTTAAGAGTTTTTTCCCTTTTTTGGGATTGAAAAAGGGCCATTGAAAGCCGAGACCCACCACAAGGACAGGAAATGTAATATGTGGTCACTTTCTAGAGCCTTTTATGAAACAAAATTACCTTGTGTTCCTTCTGATATTGATGTCGGATACATAACCTCAGACTAACAAATAGAAGCTGTAGATGAGCATTAATGACAAATCCATTGTAACGCCGTTATCTGCTGATAATTGTCAGGCCCAGCGGGTCTTTATCGGCCTTGATTTTATCCAAGGGCATTGCAAATTTTATTAAAAAGCTTAATAAAAATGTATCAGCTGGGCCTTACAATAAAATCTATCGATAATCCACTATCAACTACTATTTATCTATCTATCATCTATCTTTTCTATCTATCTATCACATAACTAATCTATCTATCTAACTATCTATTATCATCTATCTATCTATCTATTTCTATCTTTTAATATCTATCTATCCTAATTTTTTTTTTTTTTTTTCTTCCCAAACTATCTCATATCTATCTATCCTTTTCTCCTATCTATCTATCTCAAAAACTATCTTTCTATTTTTTTTCTATCCTATCTCAATTTTATATAAACATCCCATACTAATTTTTTCAAACTTTAAATCAAAAACAAAATCTATCTATCTCAAAATCTATCACAAATCTATTATCTAACTCATATCTATCTATCTCATATCTACTATCTTTCATCAAACTAACTATCTATTTTATCTCTCTCATATCTATCTAACTATCTATCTATCTATCTATCTATCCTCTCATATCTATCTATCAACTATCTATCTATCCCATCCCATCTACTATCCAAAATTTTATCTATCTATCTCATTCTATCATCTATCTCAACTATCTATCTATCTACTATCTATCTCATAAACTATCTATCTCATATCTATCTATCTCATATCAAACTACTATATTTCCTATAGTTTCCCCCCCCTGTTATCTTTCTACTTCATACATATTTAACTGTTGATCTTTAATCTATATATTTATCTTTCTTACTATATCATTAACTTTCCTTTTTTTAAAAATGATAACTATCTCTCTATCTGTTTTAAAATTTTAAATTAACTATCTCATATCTATCTAATCTCATACTACTATTCCCTTCCCACTATCCCATCTATCTATTATCTATCTATATCTATTAAATTTACTAACTTTTACCGGGATACTCTCTTCCTAAAAATTTTTATCTATCAATCTTTTTTTAAATAATTTTTCTTTTTTTATTTCCCCTTTACTGTTTAACTATAATGACATTAATAACAATATCATTTTGTTTATTATTCTTTACCCTTTTTCTTCTTTCATCCTTCACCAACCTTCTTTCTTTTTCTTTCAGAACAGAATACAATATTTGGTTTTGGGGTAAATTTTTTGATTGAGGTTAAAAACCACCTTTTTTTGGGAAAGCAAATGTCCCAAGTAGTGACCCCAGTGGGGTTTTTTTGCGAGAGTCAAAGTAAAAAAACAATCGCAGACAGGAAACAATGCTGACTTCTCTTCTGTCTGTAAAATAAACCACTATGTAAGAAGGAATCTGTATCTCAGGGAGGATTAAAAGGGGGGATCCTGCCCAAAAAGGGAAAATGAATGTTTTTTATTTAAAATTTTTAAAATAAATTTTTTAAGGTTAAAAGACTAAAAGAGAAAATAAAAATTTTTGATAAAGAATATTTACATCGAGTCTTAGAGAAAAAATCACTGGGCTTCCAAATGAATTTTTCCCTAATGGGCAGTGTTATATTTTAACATTTGGGACAATACAGGGCAGTAAAATTTTTAGTAGTTAATATTCTTGTACATAGGAGGCAGTAAATTTTAGTAGTTATATTCTTTTACCTAGGGGCCCGTAAATTTTAATAGTATTATATTCTTGTACATAGGGGGCAGTATTATAATATTTTTATTCTTGTACATAGGAGCATTAATTTTAGTAGTTTATATTCTTGTACAAAGAGGGAGTAAAAATTTTTTAGTTTTTATTCTTTTTACATAAGGGGATATTTAAAAGTAGTTTAACTTTTACATAAGAAATCAGTATTAAAATTTAAAGATTTTCTTTTACATAGAGGGCACTTTAAATTTTGGGTTATATTCTTCTACATAGGGAGCATAAATTAAAAATAATTAATTCTTGGGACATAGGGGCAGTATTTTTAGTAGTTTTTATTTTTTTGGGACATAAGGGGGCAGTAATTTTAGTATTAAATTCTTGGACATAGGGCAAAACATTATATTTTTTTATATTTCTTTTTAAAATAGGGGGCATTTTTATAGTAGTTATATTCTTCTACAAAGGGGCAGTATTATAGTAGTTTTTAATTTTTTCTACATTTTGGGGCATAAATAGTAAAATTATAATTTTTGTACATAGGGGGCATTTTTAAAGTAGTTTTAATTTTTGAACATAGGGGGCAGTTTTTATAATAGTTTTTATTCTTCTAAAATAGGGGCAGTATTAAAAATAATTATATTCTTTTACCCTAGGAGGGATTTTTATAGTAGTGTAAATTTTTTGTACATAAAGGGGGGAGTATTATTTGTAGTTAAATTTTTGTAAAATAGGGGCAATATTTAAAGTAGTTATATTCTTTTACATAGGAGGGAGTATTAAAGAGTTAAATTCTTTTACATAGGGAAAATATTATTTCTTTTTTTATGCTTCTCAACTCTCTAGAAATATTTAATATTTTTCAGGGAAAAAGGGGAAAATTTTGTTAAGGAAAAAAATTTAATTTTAAATTTGATCTCTGGGGTTTATATTTTGGGTCTAATCTTGGGCGATTTTCTGTTTTTTTTTGGCCCCAATCTCCTATTTTGGTAGTGTTTTTCCATTTTTTTAGGGGGGTCCCGGGAAAATTTTAAAGGGATTTAAAGATCTTCATTTGTTTTAAAGATTTTGGCCTTTGGGCTCTAATCTGAAAATGACAAACATAAATTAAATTTTTTTATTGTGATCAAGGGGGTCATTCAGTACATTATATTGAGAACCCGGACCAGACCATTAACAAAATACAGAACCCAGTGAGAGGAGCAGGACCAGGGATTGGTGAGCTCCCAGCAGAAATTTCAGCATTTTTGCATGACTCCCGAGGGTGTCCCCTTTTTTTGGGGGCTGTCCCAAACCCTTCCTTGGAAGGATAGACATGTATGAAACATAGATGATGTGACCTTCAAACTTCTTGGGCGGGATAAAGAAATTTTATATGTAAAATAGAACACATTTGGCGACATGTATGAAGGCTGGTGTTTCGAAGTGAATAGTTGAGTCTCATTTTCAGTGTAAATCCCAGAAGGGATGTTTAAGGGGGCAGTGGGAAATTGGGGTCCTCTTGGGAAAACCACCAACCCATGGGGTAAGCCCCGCCAGGGAGCGGATTTTTAAGAAAGGTCCCGGGTTTTTAACCAGAGCCCGCCGCAAAGCGGGTGGGCTTGCTGTGGCCGATTTGCACCAGATTGCCCCCCGAACCCGGGCTTGCTTTTAGTGGCACCGGGTTTTTGTGCCCTTTCCCAAAATCGTGAAGGGAGCTCATGGGGCGGGAAAGGCAGAAGGTTTCCCGGGCAGGCACAAAGGGTTTTGGGGTTCCCGGGGTAAAACAGAAGGGGCAGGACAGGCCCCAATGGTTTTTGTTTAAGGGGCCCAAAGGGAGAAGGTACGGAAAACAGAAACAAATAAAAAAATCAAAAACGCTTCCCTCAAGGCATAGGGCACTATCAATTCGGCAAGGTGCTAAGGAAGAGGCAGGGCTTAAATAGGGTCAGCGCCCGGTGGAACCAATCATCGGTGCGCTGTCCCTTTAAATTTGCCTGTAGTACCAAGTGCGCGCCCTAGGGGGCGAGCGCGCACCCGGCCGGCAGCAGGAGCGTGCACCGGGACGAGAACAGGAGTGTGGTCAGGTAGTGGATGTCAGAGCTGCAGGCGTGCCCGCAGCCCGCGTTCCGCTCTGCGGCGCCGGCCACAGCTGGGGACACTGCAGAGGTATCGGTGTGCCTGTGACCCGACACGGGGGTCACAGGGACACTTGTAACAGTACTCCCCCTTTGGCCTCCCCTTCTTTCTGGTCCGCATAAATTTAGACTACAGAACCCGATCCAGGATGTTCTCCTCCGGCCACCACGACCTTTCCTCCGACCAAAAAAATCATCTCCCCCTAACCGTCTTCATGGCCAAAATTTCTTTGACAGTAAAAACATTGGTGGAGTCAGCCAGATCGTGTGAACCGGTTATGGATGACCGGTTTCAGCAGGGAGACGTGGAAGGAGTTTGGGATGCGCATAGTTGGATGGGAGCCGGAGCTTGTAGACCACTAGATTGATGCGCTTCAGGGACCTAAAAAACGGGGACCCAGCTTGTAGCTAGGGATTTTAAAGCGGACATACCTGGCAGACAGCCATACCTTATCCCCCGGAACAAAGGAAGGAGGGGGTCTTCTTTTCATCCGCTTGGACCTTCATACGGGCCGAGGCCTGGAGCAGAGATTGGCGCGTGTCCTTCCAAACGGCAGATAGGTCGTGGACCAGATTATCCACCGCAGGCACATCGGAGGAGGCAGAGGGCAGCGGAAAGGGTTGGCAGGGATGCCGACCAAAGACGATGAAGAAGGGAGATGCCCCAGCGGAATCAGAGTCCAGAGAATTATATGAAAACTCTGCCCATGGCAATAGACCAGACCAATCATCTTGTCTTGCGGATACGAAGTGGCAGAGATAGGTACCCAAGACTTGGTTCACTCTTTCCACTTGCCCATTTGATTGCAGAAGGGAGACCGGGCAAAGGAACGAAGTGGGCCACTTTGGAAAAACGGTCAGTGACCACCCAGATAACCATATTTCCATCAGAGGGCGGTAGGTCGGTGATGAAGTCCATAGCAATATGGCCCCAAGGACAGCTAGATACTGGCAGAGGCTGGAGTAACCCCCCGGGTCTGAGACGAGGTGACTTGTTGCGGGCACAGGTGGTACAGGCCTCCACAAACTCCTTCACATCTTTAGCGAGGTCCGGCCATCAGTAAAACTGGGAAATCAAGGAACAAGACCTCCGTACCCCAGGGTGTCCAGCTTTGCGAGAGCAATGACCCCATTTCAGTACCCTTAACCAGAGCGCAAGGCGCACATATGTCTTCCCTGGGGGTACACGTTGGGGGTTTACCGGGGCTGCGGATACCAGACGTTCTGGAGGTACGATGTGCCGGGGAGCGGCCTCTTCTTCCCCACTGACGTTGGAGGCGTGGGAAAGGGCATCGGCCTTGATGTTCTTCTCTGCCGGTCGGAAATGGATCACGTAATTGAACCGGGCGAAGAACAGAGACCACCTTGCTTGGCGTAGGTTTAGACGTTGCGCTGTCTGGAGGTAGAAAAGGTTTTTGTGGTCAGTGAAAATATTCACGGGATACCGAACACCCTCCAGGAGGTGGTGCCATTCTTCTAGAGCGAACTTAATGGCCAGAAGCTCCAGATCCCCCAGTTCCTTTCCGCAGGTGAAAAGGCTCTGGAAAAGAACCCACAGGTCTGAGTCTTGCCTTTGGGCCCCTTTTGGGTGAGGACCGCCCTGAAGAGGTGTCTACTTCTAAGAAGAAGGGTTTTTCTGTATCAGGCTGAGACAACACAGGTGCAGAGGCAAATGCTGCTTTCAGCTTGGAAAAAGCTTCTTTGGCGGCTGGTGGCCACAGTTTCGGATTGGCATGCTTTTTGATGAGAGCCACAATCAAGGCCACCAAAGTCGAAGAATGCGGGATAAACTGCCTGTAGTAATTTGCAAAGCCCATAAAGCGTTGTATGGCCCGGAGGCCGACGAGTCGTGGCCACTGTAGAACGGCGGAGAGTTTAGTGGGATCCATCTGCAGGCTTTTGTCCGAGGTTATATATCCGAGGAACGGGAGGCTGGTCTTGTGAAACAGGCACTTTTCTAACTTGGCATAGAGATGGTCCTCGCGCAGGCGTTTCAGGACCTGACGCACATGCGACTGGTGGGTCTCCAGATTAGGCGAAAACACCAGAATGTCATCCAAGTAGACAACTACGCAGGCATACAGGAGATCTCTAAAAATGTCATTGACAAATATCTTAAGAACTGCAGGAGCATTATACACAAGCCGAATGGCATCACTAAATACTCAAAGTGCCCATCAAGAGTATTGGAAGCCGTCTGTCCTAGTCATCACCTTCACGGAGTCAAGACTAGATAATACGACCCCCGCAAAACCAACTTGGAAAAGACTATAGCTCTGCAGAACGATTCTGAAGCTTTCGGTATCGAATGTAAATGATACCGGTTTTTGATAAGATGTATCTTGTTTGAGACCGCGGTAGTCAATGCAGAGTTCGTAAGGAATAGTGTTGAGCGATTTTTATCGACAAAGTTGAAATCGCAAGGTTTTATGGTTGATCGATAATTCAGATCATGCGATAATTAAGGTTAAAAATCGTGCATCCTCTATAAGATCGCGCCTTTATCTGCGACTTCTTGTAATTTTTGGCGGCCAGCAAATCAGATACAGAATAAGCAGGTTGAGATGTGTGTGCGACGCATGACTTGGATGTGTATGGTTGCCGATAGTGCTGTAAACATCACATGACCTCGTTACATAGAACCGCTGTTTCCTTTCAGCCTCAGTGTCTCGCAGCGTCTCATAGTGATAGACCTGCTGCTCTGCCCAGTGGCCAAAAAACACTCAGCGAAATTAGTCTATTTCTGCACAGAGAAACCTCTACATAGCTGTGATCCTTCAATTTAGATAGATTAAGATTGTGAACATTTGATGAAGATTTAGCTAGATAATAATAAGCATCAACTACCGCTGTAAATCACGGCGGTGGGAGCGGGGGGGGGGGCCGCGGTGCGAACACAGACAATTCTCTATCATAAAGAACACTGATAAAGTTCACCAAGACTAGGTGTATACATTATAGGTGGAATAACTGTTATTATAAAACAGTTTGCTATTGAAATATATCCTGGATATATGGGCAGCCTGACTTATATTGGATAAACAATCATTATCTAGTAACTGCAGTTTCTCTTTGTAAGTCTGCAAAAACTCCACTTTTATTATCAGTATAACATTTCAGATAGGTGAACAATCTTACCCATTACACCTAGCTGTTGATATATCCACCTTGCACTTAAATTACAAACCAGCAAACTGTAGTCAGCACAGGTTGTTTGTTGCAAAAAATACCGTGTAATCAAAAAAAACATCACAGTTACGTGTTTTTTGACTATTGCGCACCCAGCATTGCTCATTGATCGCAGCATCTACGTATAATCATAAATACAGCAATTCTATATTCACCACAGGTGAATTGAAAGGGTGCAAAAATACCGTTTATTATACAACACATTACAGTTACAGTTTTTTGACTTTGCGCACCCACACTGTTCATTGACGCAGCAATCTACGTAAATCTTAAAACAGCAATTCATATTCACCACAGGTGAAATTGAAAGGTGCAAAAAATATCGTTTATTAAATCAAAACATAACAGTTACGTGTTTTTTGACTTTTGCGCACCCAGCACTGGTTTCATGACGCAGCATCTACGTAAATCTTAAAACAGCAATTCGATATTCACCACAGTGTGAATTGAAAGGTCAAAAAAGTACCGGTTTGATAAAATCAAAACATAACAGTTACGTGTTTTTTATGATTTTGCGCACTCCACACATTAGTTCATTGGCGCGCATCTACGTATATCTAAAACAGCAATTCTATATTCAACCACATGTTAATTGAAAGGTGCAAAAAATACCTTTATAAATATCAAAAACAAAACATTACGTGTTTTGTGTCTTTTGCGACGCCAGCACTGTTCATTGACGCAGCATCTTCGTAACATTCTTAAAACAGCAATTCTATATTCCACCACAGGTGCATTGAAAGGTGCAAAAAATACCGTTTTATTTATATCAAAACATAGCAGTTACGTTTTTTTTGACTATTAGCGCACCCAGCACTGTTTCTCTGACGCAGCAATCCTACTAAATCATAAACAGCAATTCTATATTCACCACAGGTTGAATTTAAAGGTGCAAAAAATACCGTTATTATATCAAAACATAACAGTTAACATGTTTTTATGACTTTTGCGCACCCAGCACTGTTCCTTGACGCAGCATCTACGTAAATCTTAAACAGCAATTCTATATTCACCAAGGTGAATTGACAGGTGCAAAAAATACCGTTTAATATATCAAAACATAGTTACGTGATTTTTTACTTTTGCGCACCCAGCACTTGTTATCATGACCAGCATCTACCGTAAATCTTAAAACAGCAATTCTAAATTCACCACAGGGGCAATGAAAGGTGCAAAAAAATACCGTTTAAATAATATCAAAACCATAACAGTTACGTGTATTTTGACTTCTGCGCTCCCAGCACTGTTCATTGACGCAGCCACCTTACGTACATCTTAAAAACAGCAATTCTATATTCACCACAGGTGAATTGAAAGGTGCAAAAATACCTGTTTATTATATCAAAACATAACATTTACGTGATTTTTTTGACTTTTGCGCACCCAGGCACTGTTCATTGACGCAGCATCTACGTAAAGTCTTAAAATACAGCAATTCATATTCACCACCGGTGAATTGAAAGCTGCAAAAAAAACTTTTTATTTTATCAACACATAACAAAAGAATGCGTGATATTATTATGCACTTTTGCCCAGTCCAGATTTGTTGATAGACACCTTGCAGTTATATTTGAATCCATCAATTTTGTTTTTGATTAAGGGATTTGAGATATCTGTGATTTTGAGCGTCTTTTAAAAAGAGACTTTCCAAAACTAATCCTACCTCTCAAATTATTATATTTCAGAACATGGAGCGAAATCAGGTGGTAAGCGAGCAAAGAGGGTGGAAGCACATGGGAGGTAGAGGTACGAGAGAAGGTGCCTCCTTCCAGTGCTGGGCGACAACACGCAAGCCAGCAGAACGTCAGTTGCAGGTCCGTCAGGCTGTCATCACTGGTCAGGGCCCTGGAATCCTAAGTAACGACATGTCGGCCCAAACAGTCCTTCAGTGTTTAATGCAACCTGCATCTAGTAATGTCTTACCTCCTCGTCCTCCGCAGTCATGGCCACAAATGTCGTTCATCAGCATCATCAGCATCCGTCCAACATGAACAGCCCAAATGTCAACTTCGTGTACCCACACTGTGGATAATCCATTGTCTGAAGACCTCTTTGATGACAAATGATGCGGTTGGGGTCGAAGGCATGTTAAAATATCAAGAGGATGATTTCGTCTGCTCTACGCCCAGTTACTGGGATGCCAAGTCAGAGAGAGGTGAAGGGCCGGTCAATCGGCAAAAACCCGGGCGGTCGGCACGCCTTGCGTGCCCCATGCTATGAACCGCAGCTTCTGATGCAGAAAGTCCGGACGACGAAGTCACCTTGGTTGATGATGATGATGATGATGATGAACAGACAATGCGGACCATCCTGGTCCTTTTCGCAGAATTTTGCTTGCGAGCGCTTCATCAGTGGACGAGGAGGAAACGATGGGGTAGTGTCAATACGGTCCCGCACAAAAAGGGAGAGGTCGGTCGCAGAAGTCCGCTGATAAGATTCCACCAGCCACGGTCAGCACAAACCCCGCTCCTCGCTTATCGCCGTCAAAAGGTCCAGGACCTCTCAAGCCTGGGCCTTCCTTGAGCAAGCCTCCTGAATCACCCAGCGATGTCAATGCCGACCTTTGCCGTAAACGCATAAGTAAGAGGCAAGAACCTTATAGTGGTTAACCACCATCAAGATGTCTAGTCCACATGCAGCGAATGCATTAGTGAAATGGAGGGAACACTGGCCAAAAAAAGGCCAGACCGACGCCGGTCCTCAACCACTGTCACACCCTTGTCTCCGCCTCCTCCTCCTCCGCCACCACCAAGCGTTCCTCAGCTGCCCAAGCTCTCAGAATCAGATCCAGGGCCAAGGCCCTATACTCTCTGTGACATCTCACTGGTGAGCTGGGTGAAGCCTCCGCTTCAGCCTCCACCGACGCCCGAGTAACCACCAGCCCACCATAGACCCATCCTACCCCTTCTCCTTCCGCCAGTTTGACGACCTGCACGCCGTACAGGGCGGCCAGTCAAGCAGCCAGCCTTCTGTCTCCTGGTTTGGGAGCAGAAGAAACACTTTTAACCCAAACCATCCCCAAATCAAAGCCTGAATGTCGCATTTGGCCAGGCTTTGGCCTTGGAAATGTTGCCTTTTCCCTCTGGTGAACAGATGGGTCCGCCTCGTATGGCCCTCGGCCTGCCCCCAATACCAATGCCGAGCAAGGCATTACTTTGCATAAAAGCTCGTCCCTTGCCCTGGCCGAGCCACGTGTCATCTAAAATTCAAGCGCGTGCCTGCATCTGTGCCAGGAAAAGTCCATCTCACCACCGGACACATGGACTAGTAAGCACGGCCCAGGCCGCTATATCTCTAGTGACATCTCACAGTGAGCGAGGGTGGATATCCTCTGGGGGTGACGGTGCTCTCAGGCTCGGCGCACGCTCCTCAACCCCGCTGGGTTGGTGCCGGGCTCTGTCCCCCACGGTCCTCTGGTGGCATCACGTGCCCAGAACTCCAGGCCGGGTGATGAAATTAATCTGCCTGGAGACCATCCACACACAGGTCAGGAGCTGTGGACGGCTCTAATCAACGAAGACCGAGCGCTGGCTGGGTGACAAGAACCTAGTGCCAGGCAAGGATGTGTGCGATAACGGGCGAAATCTGCTGGCCGCCCTTAAGATCTGTAGTGCTGAGCACATCCCTTGCTGGCACATGTCATGACCTTGTCGTCCAGAAATTTCTAAAGAGCTACCCGTGTCTGTACAGCCTGCTGAAGAAGCTCAGGTCTAGTGTCGCACTTCCGCCGTTCGCACCCTAGCTTCCTTCCCGCCTGCAGCGTGCAGGTTCCAGCTCGGCCGCCCCGTCAACCGTCTCAATGTTGACGTGGAACACGCTGGAATTCCACCCCTCCACATGCACCAGCGATTGTGGCAGCAGCGCAATGCCATTAGCGCAAACGGAAATACACATGTCCTGACAAGCAGCGGTACGGACCTCGGGGTGTTGAACCACCGAGAGTGGGAGGCAGGTGAAAGAGCCTCCTGCTCCATCCTTGCCATTTTAGAAGAAGCCCCAAAATGGTCAGTGTGGACAATGCCCCTTTCAGGCATAGCATTGTGTTATCTTAGTTCTGGAACGATCTGTTGGACACTCTGAAACAACAGAGTCCCGCCACGACGGAGTGAGGCACTGACACAGATGCGGACACGAGCCTTTCTCTCCGTCAACTCCACAAGGCCCCGACAGTTTCACAATATTCATCGGTCCTTTCATTAGACAGTGGTTCGGGGTCCAGAGCAGTGCAAGTGTGGCGCATCACTATCAGGTGCATCATCCAGGCAAGGCAGGGCTTGTGTAGAAGCGGTGCCGGAGCAGCGGAGGAGAAGGAGAGAGGAGGTAATCCTAGACACCGATGTTACCAGACGTCCCTGCCTTGGAAAGAGGTTGGCGCGAATTATGAGGCGGAGGCGGAAGATGAGGAAGATCAGTTTGCTAGTGCCCCTCGACCCAGAGGCTTGGGAAATCAAGGCTCCATCCTCTCACATGATTGCATGAAGCTCCAATTTCCTCCAACAAGATCCTCGCATTTAAGGCGCCATCAAAATGAACAACAGTACTGGGGTGGCCACCCTCCTGATCCCCGTACAAAACAAAAATCAGCACTTTCCTTCCACCACCCAAATAGAGGAGTAAAATGCAGGAAAAGGAGACCTTGCTGATTGAATCAAGCTGGAGACCTCTTGTTGCGTCCTGTCTTTCACATATCCCAAATGTCACGGTGGAACAACATCAGCGACGTGACAGCAGTAGAGTGCCAAGTAGGCGTAGTGCAGCAAGCAGGCAAGGTGGCAGAAGCCTAATCGTGACCTCTGGCATCTTTGTTACCACCTCACCACGCATCGCAATGGCAGGCACACATCCAACACACAGAGATCAGCTTAAGATCATGGTGCACGACATCTGCGCCTCAACACCCGATGTTTTTGCATGTGTTTCCGGACCCAATAGACTTCTGCTATTCTATCGCCAAAATGGACGAAATGGCCCGAGTGGCTCTCACGCCAAGAGTGTAGTCCTGCCAGCACCAGCGTCATATCTGAGCGACCTCAGCACAAGCTGGACCGAGTCATTACAGACAAACGACATCCGGCATTCTACAGATAATGTGGATTCGAATGACTTCATCAAGATGAATCAGGCATGGATCTCTGGAGATGTTGTGGCCCCAATTGCCGAGGTCACCGATTAGTGCCAGTCTACATCACATTCCCTTTTCAAACAGAAATGGTCCCTCATGAAAACTTTTTTTTATAAAATGATTATTTCTTTACTGCCATTTTTATTCTCTTTTCCCAACAGTACATTTTGGGCTGGTTTTGCTGTGGGAGACAGTAAAAGACGCAAGGTTTCATGACAACACCGTATTCCCAATTACATCACTTTATCTTAAGAGATTTCGCATTGTCAATGGTTTTGAGGTCATGTTGCTAAGAGATACAGCAATAATCATGTCCTTGGAACAGAAATGTGACTTCTAATGGCATTGACTTCCCTCACAATTTTTGATAGTGGCTTGAAAGTCATATTTATAATTTTTTTTTTTTTGGGGATCATGTTGCCTGTGATATACAGCAATAATTATGGTCCTTTGGACAGAAATGTGGCTTCTAGAGTAGGCATTCCCCTCACAATTTTAATAGTGCTGAGAAGACATAATAATAATTTTTTGGGGTCCATTAGCTGTGAAGATACTGCAATAATCCATGGTCATTGTAACAGAAAGTGGCTTCCTAAGTGCATTTCTCCCACACAATTTTTAACAGAGCAGAGAAGTCATTTTATAATTTTTTGGGTCATGCTGCTTTGAAATGCACAAAACTAACAGGTCCTATTATAAAAAAATGTTGTTTCAAACAGACATTTGTTCTTCACAATTGACCTAAGTGGCTCAAGGGTCATGCTTGAATTTTGGGTCATTTTGTTCTGTGACATGCAGCTATACACAGGTCCTATTCTAAAAAATGTTGTTTCAAACAGACATTTGTTCTTCATAATTTACCAAAGTTGCTCAAGGGTCATCTTTGTATTGTTGGGGGCATTTTGCTGGGACATGCACCTATACTACAGGCCTATTCTAAAAAAATTTGTTTTCTAACAACATTTGTTCTTCACAATTGTCAAGATTGGCCTCTAGGGTGAAGGTGCTGTCAGAAACATGAATAGTTAGGACACTGTTAATGGACACATATTTGCAAAATGACATTGTTTAGCAAAGATCTTTACATAGCTTATCAATCCAGTATTGAGACAACCCATTTAATACAAAGAAAAAACGAGAAAACAAAGACCATGGAGGGATTCCATCCTATTTAAAAATGTGTTATTCTAGATCTAAAGTACTAAAAAACTTGCATGTACAAGAATAGAGCTGTTAAAAAATTCCTCTGAATTGTACAAGGGAGGTACAGGAAAACTTGACCAGATGTTAGTTATTCAGAGGACATCTAGTATGGAGCACGGACAGAGAACAAAGTACAGAGACCATTTCGCACCAGCACAGTGGGAGTAAAATGAAAAACTGAATGTCCAAGAAAAGGGCACCTGGGTGTAACAGGACGTTAACCACAGTATTTTCCAATGAAGCTCCATTGTCCACACTCATACGGGGGGGGGGGTGGGGGGGGGGGGGGGGGGGGGGGGGGGGGGGGGGGGGGGGGGGGGGGGGTGGGGGGGGGGGGGGGGTGGGGGGGGGGGGGTGGGGGGGGGGCGGTGGGGGAGGGGCAAGCGCTACCCTGGTATTGACTGTGTACAGAGTGAAGGCAGGAAGTTCTCCACACTTCCGCTTCCGCCCACGGCTTCACACGACAGTTTTTCCGTTGCGCGTCATCAGGGCAATTTAACCGCGTGTTAATATATGACGACCCAGCCTGGGCTTCCACCGCACCACTGAACTCCGGCCCTGGGTCATGCTGTGGCCCAGGACAGGTATAGTCAATGCCCAGTGAAACTAAAATGGTGGTTGAAAGACTCCTTTTTCCGCACTTTTTAATGTGGGGTCATGGCAGGTTTGGGGGCTCATCCTGTGCCCAGGACAGTAAAGTCAATTGTCCATTCAACTAAAATGGTGGATGAAAGACTCCTTTTTGTGGCACTTTTAAATGTGGTCATGCAGGTTTAGGGCTCATGCTGCCGTTCCAGGACAGGTGGATATTCAATGTCCGTTCAAGTAAACATGAGGTTCAAATCATACTGCCTCTGGCACTTTTTAATTTGGTGGGTGATGCAGGTTTAAGGGTCGGCTGTGGTACAAGACAGGGATAGTAAATGGTCCTGTGAAATATTTTATCTGTGACATTTAATAACCTAATGTGTTGCCTAAGAATGTAGCACGTATCCATTGATGTTGGGATGTTAATTTCAGCTTCTCCAGCCTTGTTTGGGTGTAATAATTGAAGGTGTTGTTGCTCCTCCCATAGACTTTAAATGTCATCGCGCATAATCGATGCTCACTAACGAAAAACCTATCGATAGCGGCCGACTATCGACTATCGATCGATCTCGATAGCCAACGCAATCGCTCAACACTAGTAAGGAACCATCCTTCTTCTCCACAGAGAAGAATCCGGCACCTACCGGAGAAGTAGATTTGCAGATGAAGCCCTTTTGTAAGTTTTCGTTAATGTAGGCAGACATAGCCTGAGTCTCCGGTACAGAGAGAGGGTAGACCCTACCCCGAGGTGGAGTAGTCCCAGGCAGCAGGTCTATTGGGCAATCGTAGGGACGATGGGGTGGTAGACTCTCCGCCTGCTTCTCGGAGAAGACATCCTGATAGTCTTGATACAGTGGTGGCAAGCCGGGTAAGGGCTTGAGCGGAGATTGTGGAGGAATGTTGCGCACCCGACGAGGTTCCGATAGGCAGCGAGACTGGCAATCTCGACCCCAATGCAAAACTTCACCCGTCTTTTCGTCGAGCATGTGGGCGTGACGCTGCAGCCATGGAATCCCCAGGAGGACAGCCGAGGAAGAGCGGGGTAGCACGAAGAATGCGATCTTCTCCTTATGTAACGCTCCGACTTGTAGGACCACCGGTTCAGTCCGGAAGAGGATGGAGTCACTCAAGAGTTCACCACTAATGGACGAGATGACCAAGGGTTGGTCAAAGCGGACCACCGAGAGACGATACTTGGCCCCCAAAGCAGCATCCATAAAATTCCCGGCAGACCTAGAATCCAGGAAAGCAGCCACTTGAAACGAGATCCCAGAACTGGTGGTGACCAGAACTGGCAGCAAGAGCCGTGGAGAGGGATTGCTCACACCTAGGGACACCTCTCCCATGAAGCCTAGGTGCGCCTGTTTCCCAGACGTTGCGGACGAAGCGGACAACCCCTGTTCGGGGTTGCTGCAGTAGAGGCATAGGTTCTCCTCACGTCGTCGGTTAAGTTCTTGCGGAGTCAGATGGCTCTGTCCACTTGCATGGCCTCTTCCATGGCTGGCTGGGAAGGAGGCATTGGAGGCCGAAAAAACACCAGAGCAAGATGGGGTAGATGACGTGTTTGGACTGGTACACGGTCATGACGGAGCTCCTCCCGCCTCTCTGAGAGACGGATGTCAATTCGGGTTACCAGGTGGATGAGCTCGCTTAATGAAGACGGAGGGTCCCGGGTGGAGAAGGCATGCTTAATCTGGCTGGAGAGGCCCTTTTTGAACGTGGCGCACAATGCTGCATCATTCCAAGCCAACTCCAATGCTAGTGTGCCGAATTGCACGGAGTAGTCACCTACGGAGGAGTTCCCTTGCTGCAGGTCCAGTAAGGCGGTCTCGGCAGACAAAGCGCGGGCAGGCTCTTCGAAGACACTGCGGAACTCCTGCAGGAATGACACCAGATCAGCAGTGACCGGATCGCCTCGGTCCCAGGGCTTTCCCGAAGAGGACACGAAGGTCACCTTGGACCTTTCCGATGGGAGCAGTCATAAGTTACAAGTGGTGGGAGCACTGGGATGAAGCCC
>JAODAL010014196.1:0-88328 GCA_025379985.1 Phyllomedusa bahiana
GTGCAAAAGTCAAAAAACACGTAACTGTTATGTTTTGATATAAAAACGGTATTTTTTGCACCTTTCAATTCACCTGTGGTGATATAGAATTGCTGTTTTAAGATTTACGTAGATGCAGTGTCAAAGAACAATGCTGGGTGCGCAAAAGTCAAAAAACACATAACAGTTATGTTTTCGTATAATAAAATGTATTTTTGCACCTTTCAATTCACCTTTGTGAATATAGAATTGCTGTTTTAAAGATTTACGTAGATGCTGCGTCAATGAACAATGCTGGGTGCGCAAAAGTCAAAAAACACGTAACTGTTATGTTTTTGGTATAAATAAAACGATATTTTTTGCACCTTTCAATTCACCTGTGGTGAATATAGAATTGCTGTTTTAAGATTTACGTAGATGCTGCGTCAATGAACAATGCTGGGTGCGCAAAAGTCAAAAAACACGTAACTGTTATGTTTTGCTATAATAAACGGTATTTTTTGCACCTTTGAATTCACCTGTTTTGAATATAGAATTGCTGTTTTAAGATTTATGTGGATGCTGTGTCAATGAACAATGCTGGGTGCGCAAAAGTCAAAAAACACGTAACTGTGATGTTTTCTTACGATACACGGTATTTTTTGGCAACAAACAACCTGTGCTGACTACAAGATTGCTATATTGTAATTTAACTGCAAGGTGGATATATCAACAGTCACAGGTGTAATGGGTAAAATTGAAAATGAACCCCTATCTGAAATATATACTGATAATAAAAGTGGAGGTTTGCAGCTAACAAAGAGACCTGCAGTTACTAGAAATTATGTGTATCCAATATAAGTTCAGGCTGCCCAATATCCAGGAAATATTTCAATAGCAAACTGTTAATAATAAAGATATCCACTACAATGTCTACACTAAGTCTTGGTGAACTTTATCCAGTGTTCTTTATAGATAGAGCTTGTCTGTGTTCGCCCGCGGGGGCCCCCCCTCTCCCACCGCCGTGAATTTACAGCGGTAGATGCTGCTTTAAAATTCTCTAGCTAACTACATAAAATCTTCAAATCTCTAATCTAACTAAATTGGAAGGATCACAGCTAATAGTAGAGGTTCTCTGTGCAGAAATAGACTAATTTCGCTGAGCTGTTTGGCCACAGGCAGAGCGCAGGTCCTATCCCTATGAGACGCTGAGAGACACTGAGGCTGAAACAGGAAACGCTGTTCTATGTAAAACGAGGTCATGTGATTTTTCCAGCCAATCGCAACCATACACATCCCAGTCATGACGTCGCACACACATCTCACCCTGCTCTATTCTGTAATCTGATTTGCTGGCCGCCAAAATTACAGGAAGCGCCGAAAAAGGCGCGATCTTAATAGATGATGCTCAGATTTTAACCTTAATTATCGCATGATCTGGAAATTTCGATCACCATAAAAACCTTGCCGATTTCAACTTTGTCGATAAAAATCGTTCAACACTACAAAGTTTGCACTATCAACAAAACTGGCCTGCGCCAAAGTGAAAAAACACATATCTGAAATGTATTTGGATAATAAACGGTATTTTTGGCACCTTTCAATTCAGCTGTGGTGACTACAAAATTGCTGTATTCACATTTAAGTGCAAGGTGCCTCAATGTAACAAAGCTGTAGTACGCCAAAGTGAAAAAAACACGTATCTGTAATGTTTTTCGGATAGTAAAAGTTATTTTTTGGCATCTATCAATTCACCTGTGGTGACTACAAAATTGCTGTATTCAAATTTAACTGCAAAGTAGATATATCAACAAAGCTGGCTTGCGCCAAAGTGAAAAAAAACACGTATCTGAAATGTATTCGGATAATAAAAGGTTATTTTTTGGCACCTATCAATTCACCTGTGGTGACTACAAAATTGCTGTATTCAAATTTAACTGCAAAGTAGATCTATCAACAAAGCTAGCCTGATGCAAAGTGAAAAAACACATATCTGAAATGTATTCTGATAATAAAGGTATTTTTTGCACCTTTCAATACACCTGTGGTGACTACAAAATTGCTGTATTCACATTTAACTGCAAAGTAGCTCTATCAACGATGCTGGCCTGCGCCAAAGTGAAAAAAACACGTATCTGAAATGTATTCGGATAATAAAGGTATTTTTGGCACCTATCAATTCACCTGTGGTGACTACAAAATGCTGTATTCACATTTAAGTGCAAGGTGCCTCAATGAACAAAGCTGTAGTGCGCCAAAGTGAAAAAACACGTATCTGTAATGTATTCGGATAATAAAAGGTATTTTTTGGCACCTATCAATTCACCTGTGGTGACTACAAAATTGCTGTATTCACATTTAAGTGCAAGGTGCCTCAATGAACAAAGCTGTAGTGCGCCAAAGTGAAAAAAACAAGTATCTGTAATGTATTCGGATAATAAAAGGTATTTTTTTGCACCTATCAATTCACCTGTGGTGACTACAAAATTGCTGTATTCAAATTTAACTGCAAAGTAGATCAATTATCAAAAACAAAAGCTGAAAAGCACGGGGGGCGCCAAAGTGAAAAAAACACGTATCTGAATGTATTCGGATATAAAAGGTATATTTTTTGGCACCTATCAACTCACCTGTGGTGACTACAAAATTGCTGTATTCACATTTAAGTGCAAGGTGCCTCAATGAACAAAGCTGTAGGGCGCCAAAGTGAAAAAACACGTATCTGTAATGTATTCGGATAATAAAAGGTATTTTTTGGCACCTATCAATTCACCTGTGGTGACTACAAAATTGCTGTATTCAAATTTAAGTGCAAGGTGCCTCAATGAACAAAGCTGTAGTGCGCCAAAGTGAAAAAACACGTATCTGTAATGTATTCGGATAATAAAAGGTATTTTTGGCACCTATCAATTCACCTGTGCTGACTACAAAATTGCTTTATTCAAATTAACTGCAAGTAGATCTATCAACAAAGCTGGCTGCGCCAAAGTGAAAAAACACGTATCTGAAATGTATTCGATAATAAAAGGTTTTTTTGGCACCTTTCAATTCACCTGTGATGACTACAAAATTGCTGTATTCACATTTAAGTGCAAGGTGCCTCAAATGAACAAAGCTGTACTGCGCCAAAGTGAAAAAACACGTATCTGAAATGTATTCTGATAATAAAAGGTATTTTTGGCACCTATCAACCTGTGCTGACTACAAAACTGCTGGATTCTAATTTAACTGCAGGTGGCTATATCAACAAAGCTGGAATGGGCAAAATTTAAAAGAACCCTATCTGAAATGTATACTGATAATAAAGTGGAGTTTTGCACCTAACAAAGAGACCTGCAGTTACTAGAAAAGATGTTATCCTAATATAAGTTCAGGCTGCCCAAATCCAGGATATATATTTCAATAGAAAACTGTATATAATAAAGCTATTGCAGTGCAATGTCTACACTAAGTCCTTGGTGAACAATATCCAGTAGTATTTATAGAGCTTGTCTGTGTCCGCCTGCGGGGGATTCCCCCCCCCCCCGCTACCCCTGTGACTTTACAGCGGTAGATGCTCCTTTAAAATTCTCTACCTAACTACATAAAATCTTCCAATCTCTGATCTAAGTTGTAAGGATCACAGCTAACAGTAGAGCTTTCTCTGTGAAGAAATAGAATAATTTCGCTGAGCTGTTTGGACACAGGCAGAGCGCAGATCATGAACAGGAAGGGCTGTTCTATGTAAAACGAGGTCATGTGATTTTTCCAGCCAATCGCAACCATACACATCCCAGTCATGATGTCGCACACACATCTCACCCTGCTGTATTCTGTAAGCTGATTTGCTGGCCACCAAAATGACAGGAAGCGCCGAAAATGGCGCTATATTAATAGATGATGCACAGATTTTAACCTAAATTATCACATGATCTAAAAATTTCGATCAACAGAAAACCTGTGCCGATTTCAACTTTGTCGATAATAATCACTCAACACTACATATAAGATTTGCAGAGAGAAGTCAAACAATTGGCTATAGGAGGTAGGAGATGTAGCAGCTGCAACTGCACATGGGACTGAAGCATCTCAAAAGGACTACATGATTCAAGGCAGACATTATTTAGTTGCAAACTGTGCAGTTCCGAAGTAGATTTTGCCCAGTTTAATGTCAAATTAAAGTAGGCCCATAAACAATTTTGAAAATTGTAAAAAAAAAATTGATCCTAAACCTAATGTGATTTTAGGATCAGGATTAATGTGCTAAAAGGTTTAAAAAAAGTTAATTTACTTTAGCAGAGTATTGTTCTTGATCCTATGTCTTTCCTGCTGCGGTGTTACTTTTATTGCAATGTTCAAGGTCACTTTCTGCTTCCCCTTGTTACCCCTATGTTGTAGGGAGAATAATTCACATTTGATGTCACTTTTGCTTTCCAAAACAAAAGGTTTAACGTAGGGAAACCAGAAGTAACATCATATGGCCGCACCAGAAGTGGAGAGAGACAAGGAGCAATGCTTAAAGGAATGTTTCAGGACTGATCAATACTCATTCATCCATCGGGTTATGAGTAGAAATAGAAGAGAAGACTCATACTTACCTCCCAGTCGGTCCCGTTCTTTCACGACTCATTCATCTTGGGCTGAAACAGTGAATCTTCAGCGTTCACGTGACAGTTCCAGCCAATTACAGGCATGAGAGGTCAGGTGCGTGTGATGCTGTGGCCTGTGATTGACCGGAGCTGTCACGTGAACGATGAACGTTCACTGCTTACTTCCTGGTTGAATGAGTCGGCAGCTGAGAGTGAACGGAAACGACCTGGAGGTAAGTAAAAGTCTTCTCTTCTATTTTTACTCATACCCCGACAGATGAATGCGCATTGATCAGTCCCAGAACACTTCTTTAATGGTAAGATAACCCATAAAACACCCTAAAAACCAGAGCCCTAATTTAGGGTCAAGATTATGGTTATGGCTAGTGTTAGGGATAGAAATAGGGATACTGTTAGAGGACAAATTTGGCTTTGTGATGTCTCAAACCCAAATTCTTTTACAAGTTTCTTCGAATCAGTGTTGAAACGAACAGGGCCCTTTTTCAGTAACACTATTCAGCGCAGTGTTTCTCACCTCCAGTCCTCAAGACCCACCAACAGGTCATGTTTTCAGAATCTCCCACAGAATGTACTGACTGTAATTATATCACCTGTGGAGAATGCACTGACAGTAATTATATCAGCTGTGCAATACTGAGGAAATCCTGAAAACATGACCTGTTGGTGGGTCTTGAGGACTGGAGTTGAGAAACACTGATTCAGGGGATCCCAATGCAATCTTAAAAAACAGCAACTTAAAATTAGATTATATGTAGGTGAATGAACTGGGAGCAGCTCAGTATTGGTGAACAAGGTAACCATGTACTTCTGTCTATGTCGGCCGCTGCTCTCAATTTTATTTGTATTATGTTCTTGTTTTAAAGAAGTTACGCAAATAGGACAATATTGTATATAACATGCACAATGTTTGATCACAATTAGTAGTAGTATATTTGTTATTTTGTAACTCATTTACAACTCAATTACCGTAACTAAATAAAAAAAAAAAAGACTTGAATAAACCAAACAACAAAAACAGAAAACAGTACATAAATCTTTTCAAACCAAAACACATTTTAAGATATCTAAAGGCAGGGGCTAATGGAACAGATGAGACAGAATTAAAATAGAGCTTCAGTAGATAAAATGTTTAATGTTCAAAAGCAACACTGAATTATTTTGACTGTAGGAATAGAAAGCTGATTACGGCCATTTCCCATCTGACTTTTAATTTTTTTTCTTTTATAAAAAGCTTCCAACAAGGATTTATTTGACTTTATAAGAAAAAAAGTATATTGGATAAAAGACCATGTGCGCTTTTAAAACCTTTTTGTTTTGCTACCTTCATCTAGCTTCTTTCTTGTCATTACAGGCATTTCACATATTACAAACATCTGGCTTACACACAATTTGTAATTGTCTCAGAACGTGACATCCCAGCATAAGGCATGCTCCATCTACTTTAGCCCTAGCCGTCTTGACTCTCCTACACTCTTTTAGTGGCATTACATGCTACAGCCAGATGTAACCAGAAAAAGGACAACCGCAGGTGAAATGTTTCATGTATACCTGGACTTAAAGGGATTTTGTCACTACAAAGATTAGCTTTCAACATGAAGGGACAGTTAAATGAAGACTTAATACATTGGTCAATAAATTTTATTTTTAGTTATGAGATAACAGATATTTTATGTATGCAGAGTGCACACAGGTTTCTATGGTTACCTGATTGCCTAACTGTAACCCTGTTATCTGATTAGAGCAGAGACCTTACAGCAGGGAGTGACTTTACCCTATGGTGGACTCAGATAAGCTATTGTTTTCAGTCCTCACAGCACATGTACCTTGTATTTACTAAAGAGATAACATATCCTACACTCCACAGTGTAAGAGCTCAACTACTTATAGAGATGCTACTATAGATATGCTAATCCCTGCATAGAACCACCCACAGCCTGAGAAGACAGAGTGAGGGTAAGGGGCTGTTCACACGGCTTATTTTGGCGCGGATTGGCGCCGTACTGCGCGTCGGATTTGCGCTGCAGTACGGCGCCAATCCGTCGCAGTAATTACAGTAATCCACCGTTCTCATAGAGAACAGTAGATTCCGTCGCTCCTCCCCGCTCGGCGAATCCACCGGGCGGGGAGAAACTGACATGCACATTATCCAGGCTCAATACGCACCGTGGATAATGGAAGTCTATGGGGCCAGCGGGCAGCGCCCCCCCTCGCCCCTTATTCAAGCCGGAACTGCGAGCGCAATACGGCTTGCAATTCCGGCTTGAATAAGCCGTGTGAACACGGCCTTAAACTGCTTGTAACTCAGTGAATCAGTGTGGTGAAAGAACCATTTCAACCCCTTAATGCTTAGGCCTATTTTTTTTTTCACTCTCGTTTTTCCCTCCCTGCCTTTCCAGTAACTTCTTTACTTTTTCATCTACATAGACACATGAGAGCTTTTATTTTGTGGGACAAGATGTACTTTCTAACGCTGTTATTCATATTACTATAGAATATACTGGGAAACAGCAAAAAAAAAAAAATCTAAGTGGAAAGAATGTGAAAATGTGAAACATTTTCTATTTTTGCAATTTGCGCCGTGCTGCCATTTTCTGCAACCAATAACTTTTTTGTACTAATACCTATGGACTTGAGTGAGGGGGCATTTATTGTGGGCTAGAGTGTACTTTTTATTGCTACCAGTTTGGAATATATGCAACTTTTTGGATCACATTTATTCAAATTTTTAGAGGACGTGAAATGACCAAAAAACCCACAATTTTGGTGTTTGTAATTTTTTTTTCTGCTACAGTTTTCAGATACCAAATATGTGTAACTTTTTTAATATTTTATTTGTAAAATAGCAAAAGGGAGTGCTCTGAACTTTTAATATTTTTTAATTTTTTTTACACTTTAAAACATTTTTTTTTATTTAACTTTGATTTTCCCTTGGATACTACACCACTAGGGGGAGCGGTCATTTTTACAGTCTAATGCATTGTGATATAATGCATTAGGGTATACAAAGATGGCAGTCTCCCCACTTCCTGCCTGAGGCAAGTTGTAGAAAAACCAAAGACATGGCGGCGATAGAAGCCTTCACACGGCTTCCAGCTGCCATGTTAAGCGATCTGGGCCCAACAATTTAGTTGCGGGTGCCCAAATCACAGTGAGGAACGGTGCGGTACACCATTTCTTATTGATTTAGATGCAGCGCCCTCCCGCTCTGTAACCGCCGAGTGTTAGCTGCAATCACACTGCGATCCCGCTACACAGCCCCTGACCAGCATTAGGATGTATTCATACATCCAATGTCAGTAAGGGGTTAAACCATTGTCATTTGCAGTATCCCACTTAATGGTTGTTAATTAATTATATACATATCATAAATTCAAGATGAGGTGTGCTGTCGATTTATTGAAGCCTTATACAGGAATGAAAATCCTCCCACTGAGTTCCTACAGAATTACATAACCAAGGTGTTCACTGCCAAAATTATTTCCTTGAGGGACAGAAAGTGAGGTGAAATCTTCTAAACAGGGGCACAATTAGTAGTAACACCCTGTTTCCCTGAAAATAAGACAGTATCTTATATTAATTTTTGCTCCTAAAGAGGCGCTAGGTCTTATTTTTGGGGGATAACTTATTTTTCCATGAACAAGAATTCACGTTTATTGTTGAACAAAAAGGAAATCATTTCTTAATATACTGTAGTCCTGTCATCACAAACATCAGCAAAACCAGCCAAACTCTCAATCCCATCAAGAATTTCTTGTGACTCTATTTCCATGTACAACAATCTATGGTAAATTTACCATGTCATCATCTCCTGGAACATTACCGTAACTCTCCAAACCCTGAATTTCATGGTGAATTTCTTGTGACTTCATTTTTATTTTTTTAGAATCATTGGTCCCAATCTCTCATGTCTAGCAATAGCCCTTTCCTTAATCCAGCACCTCTTGTCCAGGACCTAAATACTCTGCTAACGCTACTGTATGGAGTGGAGGAGAGCTTTAGCAATAACTGCCATTAGGTCTTATTTTCAGGGGAGGTCTTATATTTCTAAGCTTGAAAAAAATTGCACAAGGTCTTATTTTCGGGGCAACAGGGTAATTAGTAGTAGTAATGTTAATCTGTTTAGAGGGTGAGACTATGGAACTCTCTGCCACAAGAGGTTGTGATAATGGATTCATTAAACATGTTCAAGAAGGGTTAAGATGCCTTTATTGATAAATATAAATTATAGTTTCTAGAGTTTGCAACTGGGAGGTTGATCCAAGGATTATTCTGATTGCCATATTTGAAGTTGGCAAATAATTTTTCCCCTTGTATGAGGCAATTGGCATCCGCCTCAGGGGTTTTATGTTTCTCTGGATTAACAAAGTAGGTTATAGGCTGTACTTGATGAACCTAGGTCTTTTTTTAACTTTATATATATAGTAGATTCACATTATTATGACCACCAGCCAATATCCAAAGTGACTCAATAAAGTCCTGCTAGGTTGACACAGGTATCTGGAGTCATGATAACTGCCTCCCACAGCTGCTGGACCATGCTTGTTCTTGGATGTTTCTCAGCTGACACTCCAACATCCATTCATTCAATGAAGCATGAAATGTGACTCATTGAAGAAGGCAACACGTTGCCAATCAGATGAGGTTCAATTCTGATACTGCCATAAAAGTGCAACTTCTTCATCAGAGGTGCAGTGACATCTGTCTGCTTTGGAGCCCCATGCACAATTGGGTTCACTGAACTGTTGTTTTAGATATAGATCTGGCATAATCCAGTAATCATCCCTTTTTGCATCTCGCCCCTTTTACCCATGACAGCAATGAGGGGTATGTGTGCAGACAACTTATCACACACCTTCTACAGTATACCCACCATGTCAGCTCACAACACGCAACTTCCTTCATGGCTACACGCAGGCAACAACATGATAACATGGCTTGAATGTTTACATTGCAATATTAATATGTTAGGGTAGTTCAGATTATTAACATATAGGGCGACATGCATGAAATTTTGTGTTAACATGCCAAATTTCATGCACATATTAATGGCATAGAATCACCTGATTTATGAACCTGCTCTACAGTGGGTCATAAATCAGGTGTACTCTAGCGCTCAGGCGACATTTCTGGATCAGGTATACCACTGTGAAAGTGGTATACCTGTTCCAGCAGTAATGCACCCAGAAATGGCATAGTGAAGTTACAAATATGTAGCTTCGCTATGGTTCTAGTGCGCCCTGCCTCCTGCATGCCCCGAGATGGGGCGCATTACAAAGTGCCATAGGCTCTATGTAACGTGCCCAGGAGTGGCGGGAAGAAGATGGATTCTCCAGCCCAAGATAACTGCTGTGAACATGAAGTCCGGTCATTTGTGTGTAATGTTTTATCTGTGTAATTGTTTTTTTTTAAGCACTATGGGCGACATGTATGATCAAGAGTTGCGTCTGTTTTCTGGTGACTCGATTTCCCTGTCGGATACAGGGATGCGATGTTAGGCGCAGCCTTCGCCACTTTCAGATGCGCCTCACATGAAGGGGTGTGTAATGGGCGCGGCGTGGGCGTTCTGGGGCGGGACGCAGCGCGTTCGAAAGCTCCGAGGCATGTATGATAGCGGGTCGGCAAAGTGAGGCGCATTGCAGCGCTCGCCAGCTCCGACAGGCACACCTAATTGATTCTGGTCTAAACGAGCCGGAGGAGGCGAAGTGGAGCGAAAACGTAACATGAGAGGAAACATATAGAAGATCGCATGATCAATGAGAAGTGCTTACAGAATTTGAATTACTGTATTTCCTGGCAATTCTCTATATCGCAATTCCTGATGTAGCGCTGGTCTCGGCGACAAACGCGTTGTAAGGGATTTGCTTGATTGATGTTTATAGAAGGTTTCAGCTTTTTTTCAGATAATATTTTACACTTAATAAAAACGATTTTTTAAATCATACTCCATGCCGCACGGCGCTGAGATTTCATTGCCCCGATCTGGCCATAGACTACAATCGGAGAAAGTAGCTCTCGCTCTGATTGGCGGAGATAGCCAAGCCCCCGCTACTTCAACCAGTCAGCTCTTTTCTGCATTTTTACTGTATTTTGAACTGTCCCGCTTTTGAATTTGATTGGTCAATACTTCTCCCTAGGTTATAATGGGTCCCTGTTGCTCCTATTCTGATTGGCCAGGATTGCCAAGCCCCCGCTAGCTCAAACAATCAGCTCTTTTCTGCATTTTTACTGTATTTTGAACTGTACCACCTTTGAATTTGATTGGTCAATACTTCTCCATAGGTTTTAATGGGTCACTGTCGCTTCTATTCTGATTGGCTGGTTTCTGCCGACCAATGAGAATAGCTTACAGAATTTGAATTACTGTATTTCCCGGCAATTTCCAAGATCCAAATTCCTGTTGTTGTGCCGTTATTGATTTTTGGAAAGTGATTTTATGTATTTTTTTATTAGGTTTGAGCTCTTTTTCATATAATGTTTTACACCTAATAAAGTCGATTTTTTGATTCATACTCCATGCCGCACTAACATGTTTAATGATTTCTCGCTGTTTTCCAGCCTGTCTCGAATCGGAATACATGTTAGGCGCAGTCCCGCACTGCGTCTCACACACTGGCGAGGCGCGGTGGACTTTTCCCCGCATGTATGAGCGCACCTCCTCGGACGGCGAATATTAGGTGCAGTCCCGCAACTGCGCCTAAGTCCCTGCACTGCGCCTCACACACTGACGAGGCGTGGCGGACTTTACACCACATGCATGAGCGCACCTCGGCGCCGACATACATGAGGCGCAAATTTCGCCAGAAAACTGCCGAAAACGTGCGCTCCGACGCGGCGAGATTCATACATGTCGCCCTATATGTCTATGTAATGTTTTAAATGTGCTGTATGATATGGACATTCACTATAAAAACAATTATATTGTTACCTTCTCTACATTTTCTATTTCTATAAGTAAGAGAATGCACAGATGACACCTATAATATCTCTTATATGTCAGAGCAGTCTGACCCCCATCTCAGTTTTTTTTTAAGTAATACAATATAATCTATCAGTGTTATTAGTGATGATGAAGGGTTTCAGAGTCTAGGGACCTTTTGGGACCTCTATGAGCACCTGACAGTTTTCAATACCTCCAATTACTTTAAGTACTGCATTAACTAATCAAGTGTTCACATGCTATAGATACAAAGAAATGACAGGATATCATTGATTGTACTTGTCTTGGAAAAAGAGATCTTTTAAAATGTTCAATTAGCTAATAAAGGAAGGTAATTGTTATTAGTTATAGCACTACACAGTGAGTTAGTGATATAATCATTCTGATTAATGGCAAGACTGGGTTTCTCCAGGTTAAGAGGGATCCTAGGACTTGTATGTCAGATACACTTTTTGTCTTTAAAAATTTAAATACAGTGGAGGTTTTTTCCTTACATATAGAATTTACTACTGAAATAGTTTACTTGTATTCAATTCTTTGTACACTAATCCCTGTCTAATCTTTTTTTTTTCTTTTTAACATCTATTGAGAATTCCAGAGGATTTGTAATATTTGTTCATTGAAACATAATATATTCAGGTTTGCATGATTGAAACAAACAAATCACACTATTATGGCTTGTGAGTATCAAATGTTTCAGACACAATTGACCCTCTGGACCTCATCAACTATCCACCAGGCACCTCATAATTCCAATAAATTGCTATCTGCACAGATCATACCCCTTGAAATGTTCCTCATTTTTAAACATTGCAGCCACAAACTGCAATTTCATGTGATGGAGCAACACAAAGCAACAAGTATTTTTGAAGTGTAAAGAAAATGATACGTGCTTTTCCTAATTTTTGAAAATTGAAAAGCTGAAAAGCGTGGTGTGCAAGCACCACAATTGTGAGTAAATTAATAAATCAGCCAATGTTTGTAATATAAATGTTATAAATGATTTTCTAGGAATGACCTTTAACCCCTTAACGACCTTGGACGTATCCATACGTCCAGGTCGTTTGGGGGTTAACACACCTGGACGCATGGATATGTCCTGGCAATCTGGCAAAAAAAGTTGCGGTGACTGGGGGAAGATGGCTGCTGTTCCTGACTGCAGACCGTCTTTCCTCACTGCCCAGGGGGCAGCGACACCCCCCCTTCGCATCAGCGATTGCTGCCATTGGCTGTTCAAATCATAACAACGAAGGTGGCATTTTGAAATATAAACGAATCACTGTGCCCGCTGGCACATCAATTGATTGGTGATTTGTGCTCTTTAATACGATGAAAAAACGAGGTGGTGGTAGTGGTGCCACCACCCCCATGGCTGCAATTTTTCGGTCGATGATTCTTAACCAATGAGCATCTTTTATGCCCCCCTGCCCTGAAAATAAGTGGAAAGATAGTGCGGGATTTGGTGAACCCACTGCTAGATAAATGTTACCACCTGCATGCGGATAACTTTTGCACCAGCATTCCACATTAAGTTCCTCGGCTGCCAATGTACAGCATCCTGTGACACAGTGCATAAAAATCAGAGGGGTCTCGCTAAAGTCTTTGTTACTCAATTGCTCCCAAGGGGTGAAAGCAGGTCTCAATCCAGTGACGACCTGCTGTTGGTCAAATATAAGGACAAAAGGGACGATCTTATACTGTTCACCTGTCACTGCTGCAGCACTACACCTACCCCTGTACGAGGTACCAGTACAGGTGCTGCAGCCGTACAGTGCCCACCAAAGTGTGGTACAAAAAGCTGGCCATGCACATTGTACAGATGGCGATGTACAACACTTTTTTTCTCTTCTCTTCAGCCCAAGCAGGGACATTTATTACCTTCCAAGAGAAGGTAATAAAGGCGCTTGCTTTTGAGAACCAGGGTGAGGGCCCCAGCACTTCTGGTTCTGATGTCCCCAATATTGTACCCGAGCAGCATTCCCCCAATGAAATCCCCTCCACTGGTAAAAAGGGTAGGAAACAAAAATAGTGCAGAGTGTGCTTCCAAAGGGGAATTAGAAAAGACACAACTTACAAGTGTGAAATCTGCCCTGATAAGCCTCTGTATAAAAGAATGCTTCAAACTATACCACTCGTCTATGGATTAGTAGGTGTAGCATTCGTTTATACTTTTTTTATTTACACTGTTCCCTGAAGCACCAAACCTTTCATAGATTTGTGCAGTAACATGGCGTGTCCAGAAAAATGTCAGTTTGCCTTTTAATGTACAATAATACCTCGGAATTAATTTTACGAAACACCGGTCAGGTCAAAATTTTAATGACACCACTTAAAATTTTCCTTCAGGGGTGTACTTTCTAAAATGGGTTGACATTGGGGTATTTCATAACTTTAGTTCACATCACAGCATGTGCAATTGTCAGGACATGCTGTGTATTTCACAAAATAGGCGTGCCCAGCAAAAGGCTATGGTTTCTCCTTTATGGTGTGCAACAGGGGCCAGCCAAATCCTAGGGTCAGGTGTCGCTAGAATGGGGAGACATGGCAGAATAATTAGAAATTTAATTTTTCAATTTTACACAAGACATGCCGATGTTATATTGAAAAGGTATGGCATAAATACAGGATAATTGTCATTTTCTCCTTATGCCACTAAATGCATTATCTATAAAAAAAACACGTGTGAATTCTTTGAGGGGTGTAGTTTCCAAAAAGAGGTCACATTTGGGAGATTTCCTCTGTTCTGGAACTTGGAGGGCTTTGCAAATGCAACATGAGGGCCTCCAACCATTCCAACCTATTTTGTACTCTCAAAGCCAAATAGCGCTCCTTCCCTTCTGAGACTAACCGCGTGCATCAAATATACTTTATGACCACACATGGGGTATTGCCTTACTCAGAGACATTGGGCAACAGGTTTTGGGGCTTGTTCTCCTCCATTTTTGTGAAAATTAAAAATTTGAGAATAATAGTGCAATTTTTGGGAAAATTTTTAATTTTTCCGTTTCACAACCTGATTCCAAAAAATGTCTGTGAAAATGCATACTATACTCATAGATTAATTAATTGATGGTGTAGTTTCCAAAATGGGGTCACTTTTGGGGTTTTTCCTCTGTTCTGGAACTTGGGGAACTCTACTAATGCAACATATGGGCCTCCAACCATTCCAGCTTATTCTGCGTTCCCAAAGTCAAATAGCACTAATTCCCTTCTGAGACCCACTATGTGTCCCAAATTTTCTTTATGACCACATATGGGGTTTTGTCACATATGTAGTTATAGGTTTCAGGTTGCTTTTTCGCCTGCATTCCTTGTGACCATGAAAATTTTGGGGGTAAAAACTCAATTTATTGGAAAAAATTTAATTTTTCATTTTCATGATTTCACCCTTTGGTGAATTTACTTGAGGTGGTTAGTTTCTATAATGGGGTGTTATTTTCTAATTTTTATCCCTTTTAGGTGTCACTAAACCTGATATGGTGCCTCTAAAATGTCATAATATAATGATAGCTCCAAAATCCAGTAGGTGCTCCTTCAATTCTGAGAAATGTGGTTGAGTCAAATAACATACTAGAGCCACATATGATACATTTCTAAAAACAGCAGATTTAGGGAAATTTATATTTAGTTGTGGTTTTTTTTTTGTTAACATATACTAAATTCCATGAAATAATAGATTACAATTGAAAATCATCAAAAAAAAGGAAATTTTTAAATTTTACCACCACTTTTCATTAATTCCTGTAAAACACCTGAAGTGTTAACACCTTTAATAAGTGCTCTTTTTAAATACCTTGAAGGGTGTAATTTCTTTAATGAGGTGATTTATGGGGGTGTTTAACAGACAGGCCCCTGAATTCTACATATGAACTGAAGTGGTCCCTAAAAAAATGTTACTAACTTAAAGCACAATATGTCATGAGAAAACAGTCTCCAAATAACATGGATAGGTAAAAGCATTAAAAAGTTATTCTCACATAACACACACTTATTTGGGGGGAAAATGAGGGTGCGTTTTATAGTCTCTCAGGCCGGTAGCAGGATGAGGAGGAGCGATACTGGAGGAAGCTGATGGCAGTATTTAAGGGGTTCCAGCCCACTGCCAGCTTCCCGCAGCATCTCTCCTCTCCAGGTACCTGCTGGCCCGGGAGGGCACAGTACAGCGGCAGCATGCGGTGGATCAGTACAGCTGGCAGCTGCCACTAACAGCAGGGATGGAGCCGGGGCCATCCCTGCTGTTAACACTTTTGATGCTGTGGTGATCGCAGCATCTAACTGAAAGAGGAGCGGTGTTGCACACTGCTCCTCCGTCCTATCACCCCCCCTGCAATGTCATTGCAGGGGGGATAGGTTGCCATGGAAGCAGGAAGCCTCATGCAGACTTCCACAGCTGCCATGTATGGACACCTGTTACACTCTGCCTATGGCAGGATGTCATAGGTAATGAATGAATGAACATCCTATATACAGCAAAACAATAGTACTACTGTATATATGACAAAGTATTCGCCCATAGGGGTCAAGTACCCTAGAGGGACTAAGCATTAAAGAAAAAAAGTAAAAAAAAATATATATATATTAAATTTTAAATCATCCACTTTTGCAATTTTACAAATAAAAATAAAAATTACACATAGTCAGTATTGTCACACCCGTAAAAGTCTGATCTATTAAACTATAAGATCATTCATCCCGTATGCTGTACAGTAGTGTTGAGCGATTATAATCGACAAAGTTGAAACCGGCACGGTTTTTATGTTGATCGGAATTTTCTGATCACGCGATAATTTAGGTAAAGAATCTGCGCAATAATCTATTAATATCGCGCCATTTTCGCCGCTTCCTGTAATTTTGGCGGCACAAAATCAGTTATAGAATAGAGCAGGGTGAGCTGGGGTGCGAGTCATGACTGGGATTTATGGTTGTTTATTGGCTGGAAAAATCACATGACCTCGTTTTACATAGAACAGCCCCTTTCCCGTTCGCATCAGTGTGTCTCTGTGTCTCATAAGGCAGGACGTCTGTCAGCTTTCTCCTCAATACAGCTCAGCGACACAGTTCTCTTTGTCACACAGACAACTATGCTTTTTGCTGTTTAACATTTTGAACATAGGTAGATTAGAGAATTTCAGTTTTTAGTTAGGCTGAGACTTTGAAAGAAGCATCTAGTGCTGTATAGCCGCGGGGTGGGGTGGGGAGTCCGTGCGAACACAGACAGGCAGGCAGGCTTTTGAAAGGAGAGTGCATATTGTGCAGTCCAGACTGCTTTGAACCTGCATTGAAATGGCTTTTTATTACCAGTTTTTGGCCAGTTTTTGGTAATATAGTACCTTGTGTTTTGTGCAGCCTGTACTTATATTAGGATACAGAACTTTTCTAGTAACTGCAAGTGTATTTGATAGGTGCAAAACCCACCTTTTATTATCCGTACACAATTTAAATAGGTTTTTTTCACTTTGGCACAGGCCATTTTTGTTGAAAGACCCATCTTGTAATTATATTACCATACAGAAATTTTCGAGTAATTGCTGTTGTATTTCATCGGTGCAAAAAACAACAGCTATTATTATCAGTACACAATTTAATTACGTGCTTTTCACTTTGGCACAGCCCAGTTTTGTTCAAAGACCCACTTTGTACTTACAATAGGATACAGAACTTTCATGTTTTGATTTTTTGGGGGCATGTTGCTGTGAAATGCAGCTATACTACAGGTCCTATTCTAAAAAATGTGGTTTCTAACAGACAATTGTTTTTCACAATTGTCAAGAGTGGCTTAAGGGTCATGTTTTGAATTTTTGGGGGCATGTTGCGTGAAATTGAGCTATACAACAGGGTTATTCTAAAAAAATGTGGTTTCTAACAGAAAATTTGTTTCTTCGCAATTGTCAAGAGTGGCTCAAGGTTGATGGTGCTGTCAGAACCAGGAATGGTAGGACACTGTTAAAGGAACATGTTGCAAAATGGGCTTGTTTTTGCAAGATTATTTACATAGCTAGCAGTCCCTGTAGTGAGAACAACCATTTTTTAAAACAATTAAATGGGTTTCCATCCCATTTTAAAAATTGTGTTTTCTAGAATTAAAAATACGAAAAAACTTGCATGTACAAAATAGGGTGATACAAATATTCCTCTGAATTGTACAAGGGAGGTACAGGAAGACTTGAACCGATGTAGGTGACCCAGGACAGGTATAGTAAATCTCCCGTTCCACTAAAATGGTTTTTTAAAGACTCCTTTTTACGGCACTTTTTAATCTATGGATCATGCAGGTTTGGGGTCATGCTGTGGCTCAGGACAGGTATAGTCAATGTCCAGTTCAACTAAAATGGTGGTTCAAAGACTCCTTTTTCAGGCACTTTTTAAATCTGGGGGTCATGCAGGTTTAGGGGTCATGCTGTAGTACAGGACAGGTCTAGTCAATGTCCAGTTCAACTAAAATGGTGGTTCAAAGACTCCTTTTTCCGGTACTTTTTAATCTGTGGGTCAAGCGGGTTTGAGGGTCATGCTGCGGTCCAGGACAGGTATTGTCAATGTCCATTTCAACTAAAATGGTGGTTAAAAGACTGCTTTTCCGGCACTTTTTAATCTGTGGGTCAAGCAGGTTTGAGGGTCATGCTGCGGTCCAGGACAGGTATAGTCAATGTCCAGTTCAATTAAAATGGTGGTTAAAAGACTGCTTTTTCCGGCACTTTTTAATCTGTGGGTCATGCAGGTTTGGGGCTCATGCTTTGTCTTTCAATGGTTAACCCTTTCTTTTATATGGATCAGATTGGGGCCAGGGGAGGAGTAAGGTCAATGTCCAGTTCAACTAAAATGGTGGTTCAAAGACTCTCTTTTCCAGGCACTTTTAATCTGGGGTCATGCAGGTTTAGGTCATGCTGTGTACAGGACAGGTATAGTCAATGTCCAGTTCAACTAAAATGTGGTTAAAGACTGCTTTTTTCCGGCACTTTTTTAATTGGGGTCATGCAGGTTACGGGGCTCATGCTGTGGCCCAGGACATGGAGCAATCATTCTAATTGTCTGCTACGTTCAAGTAAATGGTGGGGTTCAAATCATAACTGCCTTCTGGCACTTTTTAATTTAGATTTGTGGCGACAATGCAAGTTTATAGGGTGGTTAAACGACTGCTTTTTCCGGCACTTTTTTAATCTGGGGTCATGCAGGTTCGGGGCTCATGCTGTGGCCCAGGACATGGAAAATCAATGTCCAGTTCAAGTAAAATGGTGGTTCAAATCATACTGCCTTCTGGCACTTTTTAATTTGTGGGTCATGCAAGTTTAAGGGTCATGCTGTGGTACAAGACAGGGATAGTGAATGGTCTGTGACTTTTTTTCTGTGGCTTTTATAACCTGTGTGTTGCCTAAGATTAGCACGTATCCATTTGACTGTTGTGGATGTTAATTCCAGCTTCTCCAGCCCTGTTTGGGTGTAAGAATGAAGGTGTTGTTCCTCTCCCATAGACTTTAATGGTCATCGGCGATAATCTATTATCGACTATCGGAAATCGTCTTGATGACGATAGTCAACGTAATTGCTCATCACTACTGTACAGCATAGAGGAAAGAAAATTGTGGTTCTTTTAGTCATTTCATATCCCCAAAAAATTTGAATAAAAAGTGATCAAAAAGTCCCAAAATTATTCCATTAAAATCACACTTCAGCCAGGACTTTTTGCTTAAAATTCTTTTTTTTCCTATTTTCCTCCTCTAAAACCTAGGTGTGTCTTATGGGCCAAAAATATGGTACTTTTCTCATGCCTATTACTTACAGATTATTAAGTTTGTGGAATTGTTTGAGTGTGTTTTATTATGATTCCTAACCTGAGATAATTACTTATACCATTATATTGATGGATTATTAATTAGAATAATGCTACCTCTTATTTGGTTGCTTTGGTTATTGTGATAAGAGAATATTTTGGATTCTCCTTTATAAAAACTGTAAATAAATGCACATATTAGCCTTGTGCACATGGGATGTTTTCATACTCCTCTCACTCATAGACACGCTAACGCACTGACAATTGTTCACTGTGTCTGCAGGATCAATGCTATCATTCGGGTGGAGGGTCTTCCTGCATCATTGTGGAAGTCTGAGAACTTCCTTAGTAAGACTTGGTCCATTAAATTCCAGCTTCAGGCCACGGATATCTACAAATCACTATTCATAGCAAATGAAGGATCTCTTAGATAAGTGGCTCTTACAACAATGTGAAGTAACTAATCAGCAAAGATGGAACTTATTGTTTCACTGGTAGCTTTATTGAAAACGTGGCATCAATAAAATTGGCTGTTTTAGTATTTTAACAACAGGCTTAAAATCTTAATTCAAACCAAACATAGAAAGACCATCCGAGTCGTCCTATTGCAAGGTTCTCCCACATTTATAGCTGTATGTATAATGAATGTTGCTTGAGATAACCAATATTATTGTGTTTAATATCAAATCTATTGAAACAAAGCTTTATGTCTTAATCAGTTACCTCAGAATGAGGAATGTTATGTAACCCTACTAAATGACTAATTGTTTACGTCTAGTTGAGGTAATCAGTAATTCATTGTACCTTTAGGACGTGGAATAGGTCTACCAAATGACTGTGTAATGCTGCGAGGTCATAACATGTGGGTGGTAGTCACATGACTGTGTTTTCCATATAGTTGAAGCCATCAATATGGATATAAATGTGGGCTTTACCATTCTTTTCCTAGATACCATGTTGATATAAAAGAGGTACAGGAGCAACATTTTAATACCTATGTACATAATATTATGGGGATGGTCCAGCTATATTATGGGACAAAATTACTAGGAAGTTAAGGGAGTATTTAAACAAGGGACTTTGGGGAGGGTAACAGTAATAAATCAGGGAATGGAGAGGAGAGAGGGCTGGGGTTAATAGTTAATAAGGACAGGGTTAAAAACATAAAAACCAAACAAAACCTCTAAATTGCATGCTGACCAATGCCAAGAGTCTCCCCAATTAAATGAATGAACTAAAATAATTTATCTCTGAAGAAAAATATGACACAGTGGGGATAACTGAGACATGGCTGAATGAGCTTGTTTGCTAAAGATCATAAAAATTGGTAAGGTGGGAGGTGTATGGCTTTATAAAACAAAAACTCTCTGAAGTCAACACTGTGGGAAAATATAGATACAGGGAATGAGCATGTGGAGTCATTATGGGTATAAATACAGTACATGGGGGTAATAACAGTAATACAATTCTACTAGAGGTCTGCTATAGGCCACCAAATATAACAGAACCCATGGAAGATGGGCAAATAGATGAGGAGGCTAATCAGAATGAGGTTGTTACTATGGTGACTTTAACTACCTAGACATATATTGGGAAACTGGAACCTGTAGCTCTCATAAAGGAAACATTTTTTTGTCAATAACCAAAGATAATTACCTTTGCCAACCCGTGCAGGAGCCGACTAAGGGAAAGGTCCTTTTGGACTTAATATTGACTAACAAGCCTGAAAGAGTAGCAGAGGTTCAGATTGGGGGGCACCTAATAAATAGTGACCACAATATATTCAAATTACACTTACAGTGGATACAGAAATATTCAAATTTTTCACTCTTTCTTTCATTGCAGCCATTTGGTAATATAAAAAAATTTAATTTTTTTTCTCATTAATGTACACTCTGCACCCCATTTTGAAAGAAGAAAAAAAACAGAAATGTAGATATGTTTGCAAATTTGTTAAGCAAGAAAAACTGAAATATTACATGTATTCAGACCCTTTGCTCAGTATTGAGTAGAAGCACCCTTTTGAGCTAGTACAGCCATGAGTCTTCTTGGGAATGATGCAACAAGTTTTTCACACCTGGATTTTGGGATTCCCTGCCATTTTTCTTTGCAGATCCTCTCCAGTTCCCTCAGGTTGGATGGTAAACATTGATGGACAGCCATTTTCTAGTCTCCCCAGAGATGCTCAATTGGGCTTAGGTCAAGGCCAAGAACGGCCACAGAGTTGTTCTGAAGCCACTGCTTTGTTATTTTAGCTGTGTGCTTAGGGTCATTGTCTTGTTGGAAGAAGAATCTTCGGCCCAGTCTGAGGTCCAGAGTATCTGGAAGAGGTTTTCACCTCTTGGCCGCAGTCATCTTTCCTTCAATTGCAACCAGTCGTCCTGTCCTTGCAGCTGAAAATACCCCAATAGCATGATGCTGCAACCACCATGCTTTACTGTTGGGATTGTATTGGGCAGGTGATGAGCAGTGCCTTGTTTTCTCCACACATACTGCTCACAATAAACACCAAAAAGTTCAATCTTCATCTCATCACACCAGATAATCTTATTTCTCATAGTCTGGGAGTCCTTAATGTGATTTTTTGCAAACTGTATGCAGCTTTCATATGTCCTGCACTGAGGAGAGACTTCTTTCGGCACACTCTGCCATAAAGCCCCGACTGCTGGAGGGCTGCAGTGATAGTTGGCTTTGTGGAACTTTCTCCTATGTCCCTACTGCATCCCTGGAGCTCCACCACAGTGATCTCGGGGTTCTTTTTTTACCTCTCTCACTGAGGCCCTTCTCCCACGAGAAGGGCCTCAGTGCTTAATTTGGCTGGATGGCCAGGTTGAGGAAGAGTAGTAGTCGTCCCAAACTTCTTCCATTTACAGATTATGGAGGCCACTGTGCTCTTAGGAACCTTGAGTGCTGCAGAAATTCTTTTGTAACCTTGGCCAGATCTGTGCATTGCCACAATTCTGTCTCTGAGCTACTTGGGTAATTGCTTAGACCTCTTGATTCTCATGTGCTCTGACATGCAGTGTGAGCTGTGAGGTCTTTTACAGACAGGTGTGTATCTTTCCTCATCAAGTCCAATCAGTTTAATTAAACACAGCTGGACCCCAATGAAGGCGTATAACCATCTCAAGGAGGATCAGAAGGAAATGGACAGTATGTGAGTTAAATATGAGTGTCACAGCAAAGTGTCTGAATACTTATGACCATGTGATATTTCAGTTTTTCTTGTTTAATAAATTTGCAAAAATATCTACATTTCTGTTTTTTTCCTTTCAAGATGGGGGGAGGGGGTTGCAGAGTGTACATTAATGAGCAAAAAACTGAACTTTTTTGATCTAACCAAATGGCTGCAATGAAACAAAGAGTGAACAATTTAAAGGGGTCTGAATACTTTCTGTAGCCACTGTATCCTTCAATAGAGTTTTTTGTGGAGCAGTCACAAAAAACACTGGATTTCAGGAAGGCCAATTTTAATCTGCTTAAAGAGGCCTTTAACCGTGTAGACTGAGATCAGGTCTTTAAGAATAACAGAACAGGTAGATTTTTAAAAACATGTTGAACATTCCTTTGAGATGTACATACTTTAAGGAAACAAAATGATTAGAAACAGGAAAAGCAATGTGGATCAACAGAGATGTAAGGGAGGCAATAAGTAACAAAAAGAAAGTGTTCCAGCTACTTAAGCAGGAGGGAACTCAAGAAGCACTAAAAAACTATATGGGAAAAAAATAAAATATGCAAAGATAGGATAAAGACAGCACAGCTGGAGACAGAAAGGCATGTTGCCAAGAGAATAAGACTAAGGCTACTGTATGTCTACACTGCACAGAAAAATGTCAGTTTTTTCAGCGTTTTTCGTTTTCTAAAAACGCTGGAAAAGCGACTGTAATCATCTCCCATAGACTTCTAATGTAAAACCCTCCTGCTGTCTACACTGAGCTTCTTTTTTCTGCTCGTTTTTTTTTACAGGTCGTATTTTGCAACATGCTCCAAAAAACGCCAGAGCCGTGCAGACAATTTACTACAGGAGTCTATGGAAAGCGTTTTTGCCACGATTTTTCAATGAAAACCCTCCCATGAGACCCAAGTCCCACCTATAGTGGGTGTTAATAAAGCTTATATCTTATCAAATTTGCATACAAGTGTCTGATGTGTCCTTGTCTGTACCTTTTTGTAATAAAATGATCATGCTTTGGTCGCTAACGATTTTTGCGCAATTCATATTTTTTTCGCTAAAAATACGTTTTTTTTATAGATTTTGGCGCCAGAATCCATTTTTTTTTGGTGCTAAAATCCTTTTCTTGATATATTTTGGTGCTAATAAAGTTCCCGCTTCTGACGCCAAAAATACGTTTTTTTTTATGGATTTTGGCGCAAGAATCCATCTTTTTACGGATTTTGGTGTTAAAATCCTTTTCTTAACATAGTTTGGTGCTCATAAAGTTATCTCGCTTCTGACGCCAAAAATACGTTTTTTTTAACGGATTTTGGCACTAAAATACTTTTCTTTACAGATTTTGGCGCCAATAAAGTTATTTAGTTTCTGATGCCAAAAATATGTTTTTTTACGGATTTTGGCACTAAAATACTTTTCTTTACAGATTTTGGCTCTAATAAAGTTATCTTGCTTCTGATGCAAAAAAATACGTTTTTTTACAGATTTTGGCGCCAGAATCTGTTTTCTTATGGATTTTGATGTTAAAATTATTTTCTTAACATATTTTGGCGCTAATAAAGTTTATTAGCGGCAAAATCCATAGAACGACCTACAAGATGACATATAAATGCAATAATGTGCTTTATATTCCCTTTTGTAGGGCGGAGTTACATCCAATGGTTTAATTTATGCATACATTAAAAAGCAGCCTTGAAGACAAGCAAAAAACGCTTGTAAAAAACGCGCCAAATGACGCAAATCGCGACAAAAAACGGCCGTTTTTTCAGCTGCTTTTGGCAGGCAGTGGACAGAAAACTCAGTTTCATGAACATTTTTAGTAATTCGTTTTCAGGTCGTTTTTAGTCCATTAGACATAGCCTAACCCATAATATGTTTTAACTATGTAAATAGTAAAAATATTAAACTGATAAGGTTGGCTCTCTGAAAAGTAGTGAGGGAGGTATTGTAGAGTGTGATGAGGAGAAAGCACATCTATTAACTACTTAATGACCAAGCCTTTTTTTTTTCACATTCGTTTTTTCCTCCCTGCCTTCCCAGAGCCATAACTTTTTTTTTTCATCTACATAAACAGATATGAGGGCTTTTATTTTGTGGAACAAGATGGACTTTCTTATGGTGTCATTCACTGTACCATAGAATTTACTGGGACACTGCGAAAAAATTCTAAGTGGGGCAAGATGTGAAAAAATACATAATTGTGATATGTTTGCTCTAGTTTTGTTTTTATGGCATTCAATCTTCGGTATAAATTATATATTATCTGTATTCTACAGGTTGACACGAATCCAGCAATACCATACATCAATGGTTGTAAAAATAATCCAAACATTTTCTATTTTTCAAATTTTTGCCGGGGTGCCATTTTCTGTGACCAATAACTGTTTGTACTTCTACCTATGGACTTGAGTGGGGGTGCATTTTTGGCGGGCTGAAGTGTAATTTCTATTTGTACCAATTTGGAATATATGGGACTTTTTATCTCTTTTATTCCAATATTTAGGGGCCGTGAAATGACCAAAATAACACAATTTTGGCATGTGGAATTTTTTTTGTCTGTGGGTCTATGATGTTCAGCGTACGGGATAAATGGGGGGGATTTGAACTTGAATTTTTTTTTAAATACTTTAAAACTTTTTTTTTTTTTACTTTACCTTTGAGTCCCCCTTGAGTGCTTCACCACTAGGGGGCTCAATCATTTATACAGCCTATGGCATTGTAATACAACGCAATAGGGTATACCAATATGGTGGTTTAAAGTAGTAAAACGAAAAAAAAAACATGGTGGTGATGGAAGCATTCACCAGGCTTCCAGCTGCTATGTTGACCAATCAGGGCCCCACGATTAGAGATGGGCGAATTTCTCAAAAATTTGATTCGGTGACTTCGCCGAATTTTACGACAAAATTCGTTTCGGTCCGAATTGCTTCGGGACGAATCGCGTTAAAAAATCGCAGCTATTTCCAGGCTGCACAGAGCCTGCAGGGTGCTGTAGAACGTTGTGCCATGCTTAAATATGCAGAGGGAGCTTGGTTTGGTCTTCATACAATGTTGTGTTTTAGTATGACACGCCGATGACTGCCGCCGCTCTTAGTATCGCTTCACTATAAAGTTCCCTGGGCACTTAAGAGGGCAAAACTGAACAAAAAACTGAAGCGGGAATGTAGCCTGATAAAGTCATGGCAGCGAAAGCTGGAAATAAACAAGCTGAGAGCTCAGTTGGCAACATCAGTGACAGAGTGTGGAGGTGACGGCAGCAGCCACAGACCCCATTGGCCAAACCATCAGTAGATTTGGCTTCCAGTACCATCTCTACGCTGATGACACTCAGTTATACACCTCCTCCCGTGACCTCACTCCTGCCCTGCTACAAAACACCAGTGACTGTCTGTCGCTGTCTCTGACATCATGTCCTCTCTCTATCTACAACTAAACCTCACCAAAACCGTACTTCTTGTTTTTCCCCCATCTACTAACCAACCCCCATCTGCTATTTCTCTCTCAGTGTGTGACATCACCATAACTCCTAGGCAGCAGGCCCGGTGTCTTGGGGTTATTCTAGACCCTGATCTGTCTTTCACCCCACATATCCAATCCCTTGCGCGCTCCTGTCACTTGCACCTCAAGAACATCTCCAGAATCCGTCCTTTTCTCACTGTGGAAACAACTCAAACTCTCATTGTTGCTCTTATTCACTCTCGTCTTGACTACTGTAACTCCCTGCTTATCGGTCTCCCCCCTGTAAATCTCTCCCTCTCCAATCTGCCCTGAATGCAGCAGCCAGGGTTGTCTTTCTTTCCAGCCGCTATACTGATGCCTCTACCCTTTGTCACTCGCTCCACTGGTTGCCCACCAGTGCAGAATACAGCATAAACTCATCACTTTCACCCATAAAGCTCTCCACAGTGCTGCACCCCCATACATCTCCTCCCTCATTTTCTGTCTACCACCCACCCGCTCTCTCCGCTCAGCTACGGACAACAAACTACAGACTACAAACAACCCAAACACCCATGCCCGTCTACAAGATTTTGCACGTGCTGCCCCCTTCTCTGGAACATGCTACCAACGTACCATCAGGCACAATCCCAGCCTTCGTAGTTTTAAGAGTGTCCTGAAAACACTCTCCTCAGGCAGGCCTACCAAACCTAATTGCAAAACCCACACCTTCTATCACACACATTCCTGTCACTCCCTACACTTTGGGCACTCACAGGGACTTATTTTGTATTAGATGACAGTCATGGTGGCAGGTTCACCAATCTTTATGTAAACCTCCCCCAATTTTAAAAAACATGGCTGGGCCATTGTAAATTTAGCACTTCTCCCTCTTTGTTTTCCCCCAGGCACCCTCTTAGATTGTAAGACTCTTGCGAGCAGGGCCCTCACACCTTGTGTCTCACCTGTAAGTAGCGTTCACTGTGTAATGTCTGTTTTTGTCTGTAATTATACCCTCTACATTGTAAAGTGCTGCGAAATTTGTTGGCGCTATATAAATAAAGATTATTATTATTATTATTATGAGGTCAGAGAGTGACACAATGACATTCTGGAGTTGGCAAAAACTGGAGTAGGCCACAGAGTGGCACAATGACAGAGTGTGGAGGGCACGGCAGGAGCCACAGCAAGCAGCATGAGGTCAGAGAGTGGCACAATGACATTCTGGAGGTGGCAAAAACAGGGTAGGCCCCCAGAGTGGCACAATAACAGAGTGTGGAGGGCACGCAGCAGCCACGCACAGCAAAGAGGTCAAACAGTTGGCACAATGACATTTTTGGAGGTTGCAAAAACAGGAGTAGGCCACAGAGTGGCACAATGACCAGTGTGGATGCACGGCAGCAGCCACAGCAGCAGCATGAGGTCAGGCAGTGGCACCCAAAGACATTCTGGAGGTGGCAAAACAGTAGTAGGCCACAAAAGTGGCACAATGACAGAGATGGAGGTGATGGCGGCGGGAGCATGAGGTCAGACAGTGGCACAATGACATTCTGGAGGTGGAAAAACAGTTTGTAGGGCCACAGAGTGGCACAATGGGGAGAGAGTGGGAGGTGACGGCGGCAGCAGCATGAGGTCAGACAGTGGAACAATGACATTCTGGAGGGGCCAAAAAAACAGGAGTAGGCCACAGATGGCACAATGACAGAGAGGGGGTACGGCAGCAGCACTGGGTCAGAAAAGTGCACAATGACATTTAAAGGGTGGCAAAAAACAGGAGTGGGCCCAAAGGTGGACAATGCCCCTGTGTGGAGGTGACGCGGGAAAACAGCAGAGGTCAACAAGGCACAATGACACAGGTTTTGGTCAGGGGCAGGCATCAGCAGCAATGAGGGAGAGAGTGGCACAATGACAGAGTGTGTAAATCAGGGCAGCAGCCACGCAGCAGCAGAGGGCAAGAGTGGCACAATGACAGAAGTGTGGTGGTCACGGCAGCAGCCACACGCAGCGAGGTCGGCAGGGGAAAAATGACATTCGGGAGGGGGCCCAAAAAACGTAGAAAGGCCCACAGAGTGGACAATGACAGGAGAGGGGGGAGGTGACGGCGGAGCAACCAGAGGTAAAGGGGGAGGGCACAATGACAGGGTGTGGAGGTGACTGCAACGAAAACAACAGCAGCAGCAGCTTAGGTAGGAGGGCACAATGACCAGTGTGGATGTCACGGCACCAGAAACGCCAGCAGCACCCATGAGGCAAGGTGGCACAAGAAGAGTGGGGGGTGGGTGGGCAATACCACCCCCTAAAAATGGGGTAGGAGATGGAGAAACTGTCACAGATGTGTGGCATCGGGCGGGGGGCCCGGCATCAAATAGAGGCTGGGGGCAGGTAGTTTGAACTGACTCATTTCTCACAGTTTGGGTGAGCGCGGCTGATGTTCTCTGACGTAAGGCTTTGGGTTGGGGAAAATCCTGGCCAATCCACCCTGATTCATCTTGACAAAAGGCAGTCGTTCCAATTTCCCCCGTGGAAAGGGGGTTTTCCCCTTTGGGGAAACGAGGCCCCGCCGCACTGAAACCCCGCTTGATGCCACAAAAAGGGCCGCAGGAAGTTCTCCCCTGCAAACTCGGCAAGTTGCGGCCCCCCACCCAAAATTTGGCTCCCCAGTAGTCCAGAGGACCTTTAACGGGGGGCGGGGGCTTGGACCGAGAGATGATGGCAAAGAAAACCTCCCTTCGCAGAGGGTGGAGCCTTGAAATGGCTGCAATGGCTGGGTGGGCCCCTGGGCGCTGCTGCTTTGCTGCGCTGCCCCGGGTTTGGGCAACCATTGAGCCACGTTTGTCCCCGGCCACCCGGGTGGTGACGCTGAATTTTGTTGAAAGCAGGGCGTGGGCCAACGTTGCTCCCTGCCCCCGTTCACTTTCGCCCACGATTCTACATATACCCTATTGGCTCCTCGGTGTCTTACCCAAAAAACTTTCCCACTGCCAAGTAGCTATTTTTTCAGCCCAAAGCCCACCTGAGTGCTTTCTACCGCCCCGCCTCGCTGAGCCCCTGTGCCGCTACTTTCTTGGACCCGCGAAGGGGTTTTTTACCCAGTGGCCCCCTTGGCTCCTGACCTCACACTGGCTATCTCTGATACGGCCCCCCCAACCACTTGTGGCTGGCTGCTGCTGATGCGCAAAACGACGCCCCCTTTTTTCCCGACGATGATAAACCCTTGTTCACCCCGGGTCCCAAGGCGGTCGGCTACATCAACCTCGATTTTTTTTCATCGTCATGCTGTCCATCACCGGCTTGGTATGCAGGGGCGAACCCTCCAAAATGACCTCCCAGCCCTCCCCACTCTATACTTTGGCCCCCCCACTTTTCAAAAAGCAGGGGATATTGGGCCCATTTCTTCGCTGCAAGTAGCTGGGTTTCCTCCCCATCCCCCTGTATAGTGGCACTGAGCCCAGACCACAAGTAGATCTCGGCGAGGGAACCGGATGGGGCGAGGCGGGGGGGGGGGTAGGACGGGAGGGCGTTGACCCACTCCCCGGGGCCCTGCCAATAAAAGGGTTTATCTGTTGTTCCCCCCCGATCTTTGGTGGGTTTTCAGAGTCATTGGGGGAAGTGGGTGCCAGTCAACCAATCAAAAACCTTGGGGTTTCTGAAAAACCATGGCCCTAGATGACAGTGGGATTTGTGGCCTCACCGGTGACCCCTGCTGGTGTCCCCCTTTCTGGTTGCACCTGGGGGGCCCCCGGAATGTTTGTGGGATGCCAAATGCAGATGAAGAGCCTTTCCACCTCTCGCCGACATACTGTTTGTTCTAAAATGTACAGATCTGTTTTATGAAGATATTGATATGCTAAATACCCACCCTGTTTTTACTCCAAAAGAACCCCCTAACAAACTTGGGCAACCCTTGGATATAAATGCCGCTCCAGAAATTGGCCAGGAAAAATTTACTTGTATGTGCCCGTTTAAAAAAAGTGTATTTTAATGAATATAAAGCACAAAAGGCTTTTAATTCACCTTCGGATATATGAATTATGCTACAGCACAAAATTTCTTCTTTGGCGGGTGAATGAAAAGGAAAACGTTTATTTTAATGAATACAACTGCAGAAAAAAAAGCTAAGTTAAACCCTTGGATGTAAATTGCGCAAAAGAAATATGCTCGCAACATTTTTACCAGCTATGTAGCGTGTTAAAAGGCACCGATGTTGTATTTTACGGAACACAACAACAGAAAAAACTTGTAATTATCTTCGGGATAAGAAATTATGCTACAGCCAAAATTTCTTCTTTGGCGGTGAAAAGAACGTTTCTTTTACTAAGTACAACTCCAGGAAATTCTTAGTTAACCCTTGGATGTAAATTGCGCAAAGAATATGCTTGCCAAACAATAACCAGCTTTGTAGTGTGTTTAAATCGGACGTGTATTTTATGGAACACAACAACAGTAAAACTTGTAATTAACCTTGGATATGAATTTATGCTTCAGGGCAAAATTTCCTTCTTTGGCGGTTGTGAATGAAAAGGAACGTTTCTTTTAGTGACACAACAGCAGAACAACGCTTAATTCACCCTGGATCTAAATTGCGCCAAAAAATAAATGAGCAACCAAAAAATTAAGTGTAATTTTGGATGAAAAACGCTGTTTCTTTAACTTGTTTACAACTGGAAAAGCTTAGAATAAGCTTGTATATTCAATGATGCTGAAGAACTGAGCAGATAAGCACATTAAAATGTACATGCAACTGCATTGGACGCACACTGGACTTCAGTTCCAATGTACCCTACAAAATCAGCGAATTAGAACGGTAAGAGAAGCAGTCTCTGAGGACAAGCTGTGTCACCTCTCAAAAAATCGCTGTATAAAAGTGAAGTTCTTTATTATGAGATATCATAAGCAGCAGCGACGACATCAGGAGAGCTTCCCTACTCCAGTACAGTGAGGGAGGAAAGTTGTGAGGATACGAGCATGGCGACGGACTTATATAGTGCGGTGACGTCACAGAATCCCGCCGGGTTCTTGTTTGGACTTCATCTCATCTGCTTCTTGTCATGTAGGTTATGGCCTTTTCTTCTACCCCTGTCATTTTAGCCCCTATGTAACGCCATGTGCTCGCAGCCATTTTATCAATCAAAATGCTCGTTTGCTTTAACCGTAATCACCCCATAAACTTTCGACTTCTTAATTCAGAATCTATGTTTTTCCCTGATAATTTAATCGAATTCACTTCATTAGAATCGATTCGCCCATCTCTACCCACGATCTCACCACGGAGGCCCCGTTCGGAGTGAGGAATGTTGCACAGCACCATTTCTCATTTATTTAGACACCGCAGCCAAGTCAACCACACCATCTAAAGGGAAAAACAGCACAGAATAAAGCCGACTCAATACATTGCAGTTACCGGCAGATGTTAGCTGTAGTGTTGAGCGATTACGTTGGCTATCGACATCGGGCGATAGTTGATAGTCGGCCACCATCGATATGGTTTTTCGATAGTGAGCAGTGTTTTATGAAGCGCTTGAATTTTAAAGTCTATGGGAGAGCAACAAGACATTTCTTAAACCCATTAAGGGATGGAAGAATGTAGCGGAATTAACATCCAACACTCATTTCAGATGGATTCCGGCTACATCTTAGCTCATCCGTGCTTGTTTCCTCTGCATGACCGTAATATCCATGCATAACCCACGATATTTATATTTGGGCTGATAGGCTGTTGTATGGGAACCATATCATATTACTTGGAAACGGACCATTGAATATCACCTGTCCTGGAACGCATAGCATGACCTAAAACCTTGCATGACCCAATGGATTAAAAAGGCCGGCGGAAAGATAGTAAGTCTTTTGAACCACATTGTTAGTTGAAAATGGACATTGACTTATGAACTGTCCATGGACCGGCAGTACAAAATATGACCATTTAAACCTGTCTGACCAAGATTAAAAAGTGACGGAAAATAAGGATAGTAGTCTTTCAACCATTATTGTTGAACTGGTCATGTGACAAAACTGTCACTCGACCGCAGCTTGGACCTTAAAACCTGTCTGGAACCAAGATTAAAAAGTGCCGGAAAAAAGGAGTCTTTCACAACCATTTTAGTTGAACTGGACATATGTACTATACCTGTCCTGGACCGCCATGTATGACCATTTTAACCTGTCTGTACACCCAGATTAAAGAGTGCAGGAAAAAGGAGTCTTTCAACCACCATTTTCGTTGAACTGGACATTGACTATACCTGTCCTGTGAACCCTGCATGACCCCAGGGCGGAGTCTTAAAGTGGGTGCGCGGGAGGGTGATGACCCTGGCTGGCGTGTCATCTGATTAACACGAGGTATAAAATGCCTGTTGACGCAAAGCAACGACAAACTGTCGTGCTGAAGCAGGAGTGCGGAAGTGGAAGTGTGGAAATCCAAGCCTTCTCAGTACACAGTCAAGAATGGGGTAGCGGCTTGCAACCTCCGTATATGAGTGCGAATCCAATTAAGCTTCATCTTGGAAAATAACTGGTGGGTTAACGTCTCGTTACACCCTATGGTGCTTTATCTTGGCATTCTTTTTCTCATTTTACTCAACGTGCTGTGAGGAAATTGTCTGTACTTTGTTCTCTGTCCGATGCTCCATTACTCCATGTCCTCTGAATAACCTTACATTGGTCAAGTTTTCCTGTACTCCAATTGTACAATCGAGGGTAATTTTTTTACCAGCTATTTTGTACATGCAGATGTTTTTTAGTAGTTTAATTCTAAGTAAAACACATTTTTAAAATAGGATGTGGAAATCCCACCATGTCTTTGCTTCTCTTTCTTTAATTGTATTAAATGGGTTGTCTCTATATCAGGGATTGTTAGATCTTGCTAAAAACAAAGTAATTTTGCATTATGTGTCATTAACAGTGTCCGAGCTATTCCTGTTTTCTGGACAGCACCATCAACCTTGGCACTCTGGGGACCAATTGTGAAGAACAAATGTCTGTTTTGAAAATAACATTGTTTTTATAAATAGGACCTTCGTAGTATTTGCATTTCAATATGCTGCATGACCACAACAAAATATAAAAATGCACTCTCAGCCACTGTTAAAAAAATTTATGTGAGGGCAGAAAAGAAGAAAATGCAACCTTAGAAGCCACATTTTCTGTTCCAAAGGACATGTTATTGCTGTATCTCACCGGCTACAATGACCCAAAAAAATCTATAATAATATGACTTCTCAGCCACTATTAATAATTGTGAGGGGAGAATTTGCCCATTAAAATGCCACATTTCTGTTCATATGGACTATGATTATTGCTGTTTCTCACAGCCTATTGACCCCAAAAATATTAATAATATGATCTTCTCAGCCACTATTAAACATTGGGAGGGGAGAAATGCCACTTAAAAGCACATTTCTGTTCCAATGGACCATAATTATAGCTGTATCTCACAGCACAACATGAACATCAAAACCTTTGACAATGCGAAAAACTTCTTAGATAAAGTGAGTAAATGGATATACGGTGTTGTCTCATGAAAACCTTGATGTCTTTTACGAGTTCCTACACAGCAAAACCTCAGCAAAATAAACTTTGTGGGAATACTGATAAAAATTGCAGTAAGAAATGTTATTTTTAATAAAACAGTTCTTCAAGAGGACATGTCTGTTTGATGAGGGAATGTGAATGTAGACCGGGCAACTTATCGTTGACCTCGGGCTATTGGGGGCCCACAACATCATCAGGAATCCATTGGCTGATCATCTTGATGAAAGTCAAACAATCCACATTATCTGTGGAAAGCCGGATGGTTTGTCTGTAATGACCCATCCGGCTGTGCTTGAAGGTGACCGCTCTGCATATGACGTGGATTTGGGTTATTAGGACAATCACTCTATGGCCGTGACGAGCCAGCTAGGGCCATTCGTCCATTTGGATACCCAGATTGTCTATTCTGGCGGTCCGGAAAACACATACAAAAAAACACCGGTGTTGCAGGTGCAGATAGTGTGCACACATGATCTAAGCTGATCTCTGTGTGTTGGTGTGTTGCCCTGATTGACATGCAGTTGGTGAGGTGGTAAACAAAGTAGCCAGAGGTCACCCCATTAGGATTCTGCCTCCCCCTTGCTGCTGCTGCGCTACGCCTATTGGCACTCTATGCTGTCACAGTCGCTGACTTGTTGTTCACACGTGACTATTGGGGAACGTGAAGAAACGCATCAGAGGTCTCCAGTTGATCAATCAGCACAAGGTCTCCATTCCTGCATATTACTCTCTATTTGGGTGGGTGGAAGGAAAGTGACTCTGAGTTTTGTTTTTTGTTTTTGTCCGGGAGATCAGGAGGGTGCACTCAGTAACTTGTTGTTCACTTTTGATGGCCTTAATGCGGAGGATATGTTGGAGGGAAATGGGAGCATTCCAAGCACTATACGTGAGAGATGGAAGCCTTGTTTTCCCAAGCCTCTGGGTCGAGGGGCACTAGACAAATGATCCTTCCTCTTCTTCCTCCTCCGCACTCAAATTCGCGCCAACCTCTTTCCAAGGCAAGGGACGTCCGGTAACATCGGTGTCTAGGAATACCTCTCCTCCTCCTCCGCTGCATCCGGCACAGCTTCAACACAGCCTGACTTGCCTGAGATGATAGCACACTGGAGGAGCTGATGCGGCACACCTTGCACTAGTCTGGACCCCGAACCACTGCCTATTGGAAGACCGATGAAATTTGTTAAATGTCGGGCCTTGTGGGATTATGACGGAGAGAAAGGCATCCGTGTCAGCATCTGTGGTCGTTCCTCCTCAGTCGGCGGGCGGACCTGTTGTTTCAGAGTGTCATTGATCGTTCCAGAACTAGATCACCACAATGTTCATGCTGAAAAGGTGCATTGGTTCCGCACTGACCCATTTTGGTGTGGCTCTTCAAATTTGGCAAGGATGGGGCACAGACTCTTCCAACCTGCCTTCACATCTCGGTGCGCCTCATCACCCCGAGGTCCGCCACCGCCTGCTTGTCAAGGCACATCGTGATCACTTCGTAGCTGCGGAATGGAAATTGCGCTGCTGCCACAATCGTGGAGCATGAGGAGGGTTAGAATTCCAGCATTGTTGCCACGTCAACAATGCGTCGGTTGACGGGGAGAGGCGATGCTGTGTGCAACGAGCCAGGCGGGATGAAGCCAGGGTGCAGAAGGCGGTAGTGCAAACTTAGACTTCGAAGCGTTCCTCAGCAGGCAGTCCAGACGGGTAGCTCTTTAGATATTTTCTGGACGACATGGTTCATGACATTGATGCAAGGACAAGGGATGTGCTTCCAGCCTACATCTTTAGGAGAGGCCAGCAGATTTTCGCACGTTATCGCACTCCCACACTTCCTGGACACAAGGTTCTTGGTCACCCAGCCAGCGCTCGGTTGAGGTCTCGTTGCGGGAGCCGTCCACAGCTCTGATGTGTCGAATGTGGACGGTCTCCAAGACGGAGTAATTTCAACACGGCCGGTTTCTCTGGGCACGTGATGCCACCAGGGACCTGGGTTAGGGGAACAGGAAAACCTGCACCATCCTTGCGGTTTTTGAAGAGCGCGACCGACGCATGAGAGCCTCTGTCACCCCCAGGGACATCCACAGCTCACCCCGTGAGCTGTCACCGAGATATAGCGGAGAGCTTGGACCATGATTATAGTCCATGTGTCGGTGGGTCAACATGGACTTTTCCGGCCACAGAATGCGACAACTCGCTTGAAAATTTTAGATGACACGTGGCTGGCCAGGGCAGGGGATGGGACGGCTTTTTCTGGGAATGATAATGCCTGTCGGCATCTGGTATTGGGGGCAGGCGAGCCGGCCATGACGTGGGGATAATACCCATCTGTGGTCCACCATGACGGAAAGGGCAACATTTCCAAGGCACAAAGACCTGGCAATGCCGAACATTCAGGCTTTTGGCTTTTGGGCATGGTCTGGGTTTGTTTAAAGTGTTTCTTCTGCTCCCAAACTGGTGCAAGACGAAGGCTGGCATGCTAGACTGGCCGCTGTACGGGGGCAGGTCGTCAAACTCGGCCGGATGGAGAAGGGGTAGGATGGGTCTCTGGTCGGTGCTGGTGGTACTCGGGCGAGGTGGAGGCTGAGCGGAGGCTGATCCCTGATCAATGACTCTGAGAGACATGGGCAGCTGCGGAGACGCTTGGTGGTGGCGGAGGAGAGGAGGGGAGTGGAGAAAGAGGGTGTGATCAGTGGTTGGAGGCCCCGGCGGCGGTCTGGACCTTTTTTGGACAAGTGTTGACCTCATTTTCAACTCATGCATTCGCTGCATGTGACTAGACATGGTTGGTGTGGGTTATCCACCTAAGGCTTCTTGGCCTACTACTTATGGTTTACGGAAAGGAGGGCATATGACATCGCTGGGTGAATCTGAGGCTTGGTCAAAGATGGCCCAGGCGTGAGAGGTCCGGAACCTATTTGACGGCGATAAGCGAGGATAGCGGGGTTTGCGCTGACCCGTGGCTGGCGGAATCATATCAGCGGATTCTGCGGACCGCCCTCTCCCTTTATGAGGAGGAACCCGTATGACACTTACCATCGTCTTCCTCCTTGTCCAGTGATGAAGCGCTCGCAAAGGCAAATTCTGTGAAAAGACCACGTTGGATCCGCAATGTCGTCATCATCATCATCATACACAGGTGACTTTGTCGTCCTGACATTCTGCTCATCCAGGAGCTGCGGGCTACAAGCAGAAGAGGGACTGAATGGCGTTGACCGGACCGCCCAGAGTTATTTTTTGAGCCGATGTCCGGCTTCCTTTCTCCTCCTTGATGCTATCAACGTAATGGGCGTCAGAGCAAGAAAAATTCATACATTTTGGCCTCTTGATATTTAACATTGCCTTCTGACACCAACGCAGTTTTTCATCAAAGTGGTCTTAGAAAATGCGATTTCTCCACAGTGGTGAGGTACACGAGTTGACATTTGCGGCTGCTCATGTTGGACAGATGTGGTGATGGGCTGGATGAGACATTGAGGCCGTGACTGGGAGGACGAGGAGGTAAGATGCTGGATGCAGGTTGATTTAAACCACTGAAGGAAGAATGGCGACGCGGTTCGTTACTGGATTCACAGGGCCCTGACCAAGCGTTGACAGGCTGACAGGTACCTGCGACTGATAAGCCGCTGGCATGCGTGTTGTGCAGCATGGTAGGAAAGCACTTCTCTCGTACCTCTACCTCATGTCTCTACCCCCCTCTTTGCTCGCTTAAACTGAAATTTCGCTCCGTGCTTTCAGAAATATAACCAATTTAGAGAAGGTTTGGAAGGAGGTGTTTGGAAGTCAAATATTAAAATGTCGGAAATCACAGCTATTCTCAAAGCCTCCAAATCATAACAAAATTGCTGGATTCCATATAACTGCAAAGTAAGATCTTTTTTTGATCAAGTCTACAAAGCTGGCCTGCGCACACTGAAAAAAAACAAGTATTCAGAAATGTATTTAGGCATAAGAAAGTATTTTTTGGCTCCTATCAATTACCTGTGGTTTACTTACACAAATTGCTGGATTCAAATTTAATCTGCAAGGTGCTCTATCAACAAATTGGATGGGCAATAGTGCAAAAAAACGTATCTGTAATAGATTCGGATAATATAAAGGTATTTTTTGGCACTATCTCCAATTCACCTGTGGTAACTACACAATTTCTGGATTTCAAATTTAAATGCACAGGTGGCTCTATCAACAAATCTGGATGGGCGAAAAAAACAAGTATCTGTAATGTTTCGGTAATAAAGTATTTTTTGGCTACCTATCAATTTCACTGTGGTGATAATAAATTGCAGTATTCATCATTTTAAGTGCAAGGTGCCTCAATGAACAAAGCTGTAGTGCGCAAAGTCAAAAACACGCATCTGTTATGTTTCATATTAATACAGTATTTTGGCACTTTCAATTCACCTGTGGTGACTATAAAATTTCCCGCCCCCCGTATTCAATTTAAGTGCAAGCTGGCCTCAATGAACAAAGCTGTAGTCCGGCCAAAGTTAAAAATAAACACGTATAAGTTATTGTATTCGTATAAATCATGGTATTTTTCGGCACCTTTCAATTCCACCTGTTGTGAATATAAAAATTGTAGATCAAATTTTAAGTGCAAGGTGGCTATCAACACAGCTGGACTGGGCAATAGTGCAAAAAAACACGTATCTGTTATGTATTCGTATAATACAAGATATTTTTGGCACCTTTCAATTCACCTTGTGGTGGACTATAAAAATTTGCTGGATCAGATTTAAGTGCAAGCTGCCTCAATGAACAAAGCTGAGTGCACCAAAGTAAAAAAACAGTAACTTTTATTATTCGTATAATAAAAGTTATTTTTGGGCACCTTTAAATTCACCTGTTGTAATAAAATTCTAGATTCAAATTAAGTGCAAGGTGTCTATAAACAATCGGACGGGGAAAAGGCAAAAAACACGTACTGTTATGTTTTGAAAAAACAAGTATTTTTGGCACCTTTCAATTCACCTTGGTACATAAAATTGCTGGATTCAAATTTAAGTGAAAGGGTGCCTAAATGAACAAAGCTGAGGCGCCAAAGTCAAAAAACCGTATCTTTATGATTCGTATAATAAAAGATATTTTTGGATTTTTCAATTCACCTGTGTGCATAAAATTGTGGATTCAATTTAAGTGCAAGCTCCCTCAATGAACAAAGCTTTAGTGCGCCAAAGTAAAAAAACACATATCTTTTGTATTCGTATAATACAAGATTTTTTTGACCTTTCAATTCCCCGTGGTGACTATAAAATTGCTGTATTCAAAAAATTGCAACTGCTAAATGAACAAAGCTGTAGTCCCCAAAGAAAAAAAACCTATCTGTTATGTATTCGTATAATACAAATATTTTTGGCACCTTTAAAAATCCCTGTGGACTATAAAATTGTGGATTTAAATTTAACTGCAAGGGGGATACACAACAAAGGTGGAATGGGCAAAATTGAAAATGAACAACCCACTAAAAATGTATACTGATAATAAAAGGGAGTTTTGCACCAAACCCAAGAACCTGCATTTTACTAAAAAATTTTTTCCTAATATAAGTTCAGGCGGGCCCAAATCCGGGAAACTTTTTTCAAAGTAAACTTTTATAAAAAAGCATTGCAGTGCAATGTCTACACTAAGTTTTGGGTGAACTTTACCCCAGTATTCTTTATAGAGCTTGTCTGGGGGGGGCCCGCCCCCCCCCCCCCCCTCCCCGCCGCTCCCCCTCTTTTACTTTACCGGAAGATGCTTTTAAAAAATTCTCTAGCAAACTACATAAAATTTTTCCCAATCTCTAATCTAACAAATTGTAAGGGATCACGCTAATAGTAAGGTTTCTCTGTAAAGAAATAAAAAATTTTTCGCTGAGCTTTTTAAACCAAGCGAGCGCACGCCTTCTGCTCTGAGCCTGAGAGACACTGAGGCTAACAGGAAACCTTTTAAAAGTAAACAGGTATGTGATTTTCCACCAACGCAACCATAAATCCCAGTCGGGAGTACACACACATCCACCCTGTTCTTTCTGTAACTGATTTGCTGGGCCGCCAAAAGGGAAGGAAGGCCGAAAAGGCGCGATTTTAATAGATGATGCACAGTTTTTTAAACCTAAATTATCACATGATCAAAAAATTTCGAAAAACATAAAAACTGTGCCGTTTAAACTTGTCAATAATAATCGCCCAACCAAAATAAAAGTATAATTTTTACTGTACTGTTTATTCTTTATATTTTTTTTCATTTAAAAATTTTGCAAAAAATTAATGGCTACAAATTTTTCTTGTTCAAAATGGAGCAAATTAATATATAATATATAAAAATTTAAAATGTAGCCAATATGCGTTAGAACCCAAAAAATTTTAGGGGTATTTTTTAATTTCAAAAAATTTTTAGTAAAAAAGGGAGTACAAAGGACTGGAGTTTGAGATAAAAAAATATGGACTGTTGCCCCAAAAACAGACACTGGGGAGGTCTTTCCTACAACTCCCAGACTGCATTGCAATCTAGAACTTTCCTCCACAGTTAACACTGCTGACGTTAGTGTATAATCCCCCCAGGGCTGTGCTTGCTGTCATGATAGTGATGATAGCTAGGACTCATGAATCACTATGTAAACTGTACATAGCTGCAGTCATCATTTTCATGACAAGCCAAGTATACAAACCCCCCAGGAGTGAAACTCTGTCCTTGTTCTACATGATGAAGTCTACAGCAGGATTCAAAGGCAAACAAACCCCCCACTCAACCCTTCTCTGTAATTACTTCATTAAAATTACGTCTTTACACTTTCAAACTACAGTTTTCTACCCAGGTCATGTCCACTGCAGGGGAGTATTCCTGAGCTGAGCCTGGCCTCAAAGCATAGCCGCTGACATACAGTTAAACAAAAAAAGCATACCTGCTGAATGTGATGTAACGTTCAGTGAGGCCATGTGAACAATGAACGTCACATGATTTGCAGGAGATAAGAATGAGGGGAGGACAGGACTCTTTGCCAGCAGGAAAGGAAAATAATTTTTAATAAGTATGAATTACAAAATGTAATAAAATATATTTGTGAGCCCTATAATGAATAAATAGATAGTCCCAGAGAACCCATTAAAAAAGAGAAATAGAGTTGAAGACCGATGACTCTCATTGGGCCTACATCAATGTATTTTAGTATAACAGTATACTAAAATACATTGTATAATTTTGTATAATTCCCATGCCTTTGCTTATTTCCATAAAAGGGACTTATTTTGATAATGGAACTATGGTGTCTGTTTCTCTATTGTCCATCAGAGAATTTGGCATGTTAGTATAAAATTAGTGGTGACTTATCATGTTGCAAGGTAATTTTCTTGCTATACATTCAGTAAATATGGATCGTTCATGCCTTATGAGCAAGAATGTGAAGTGTTACAGAACTATTTAAAATTGGTTTGCTAAAAATAGATGCACACGCTTCTTCCAGACAGATCAGAGCGCTGTACATTGTAAGTCAGACTTGGAACTGGATCACTTTGCTTAAGAGTAGAAACCACCTTTTTTGGGATTAATTTTTTGAAATTATTATTAAAAGAATTTGGAGAATAAATGAAACAGAGTTGGCAATGTGACAAATACCCTAATGGGGCAACTCTGGTTACTGATTCATACCACTGTACCCATCATTCTGGTACTCTCCTTTTCCCCACCTTATTCATATTGCATGTACTACAGTTATTATTACCCAGGAAGTCTACCACTCACCAGTATGTTAATGGTTGCTGCTAGTGTTGATCAAACCATTCGAGAAAAGTTACGTTTAAGTCGAACTTCACGATTTTTTAGAACTCGTGCCGAACCAAACATTTTACTGTTTGTTTGAGTAAATGTTCGACTTTGACATTGCGTTTGACGTGATATTTTAATACTTTTCATGTCCGAAAATTGGCGTCACTGTGGCAGTTTTAAGGCGCATGAAATCAGTGTAAAGTGCAGCTGAAAGTACGATCCTCTCAAAAATCTGGCATTAGGTGTACCTTGCATAGTAAACATAATTCGCCTAAAAAGGCGTATTGCGCTTTTTTAGGCCCATTGCGCAAATTGTGGCACATAGCATATCATTGGTAGTGTATGTAATGCGCCTATTGAGGAGCATAGTGCAACGGAGGCGCATATATCATTACTAGTTTATGTAATGCACCTCGATAGGCATTAGTAATGATTTGTTATGTGTCTCCGTTGCGCAATGCTATGTGTTATGGACGCACACAGCGTCTCATTTTTAGGTGCATTTCAATGTGTCTTGCCCGACGTATAATGCGCCTAGTTTTGGTGTACTGTTACGGATGGTAATTACATCTTCTCTTCATCTGTATAGGTATAAAAATTAACCTGAACATCTTCTCCCATTGACTTTAATGGGGTTCGAAGTTCGAATTTGACTCGGACTCGAACATTTTACTGATCATTCATCACTAGTTGCTGCTGATAGGGAGAGACATTTTTTCTGCTACCTTAAAACAATTAGACCCACAATCAGACTTAGGGCCACATGTATGAAAACTATCTAGGTCTAAAACTGTCTTTGTTGCCTATAGCAACCAATCAGAGCGCCTCTCCTATTTTTTCCAAAGCACTATATGAAATAAAAGGGGAACACTGGTTGCTATGGGCAACAATGTGAGTTTTAGACCTATACAGTTCTCATACATTTGGCCGCTACTCTATCCAGGGGGCAATCAAAATATAAAAAAAGATAGAAAGACGTAATTAGTTCAGGGATTGCATGTATGTAGACTATACTTTTTGCTTTTTATACAGGACCTCTATGAACAAGGGGAAATATGTATGAAAACTTTATTTCTGATAGCAGCCGATCAGAGCTCCCCTTTTATTTTTTCAGAGCACGATATGAAATGTAAGGATTGCTCTGATTGGTTGATATGGGTAACAAAGAAAGTCTTAAACCTAGACAGTTTTCGTACATGTGGAGCAAAGTGTAAATACGCTGAAGTATTTGTGATTTAACCCTAATTTGGATGCTTTGTTTTAACACAATTGAGCAGATTTATCAATGCTGTCTGACTCTTAGACAGTGTAATGATAGACTAGACAGTTTTACAATGTGCCACTGTGATGAATTTAAATATAATTTGATTTGGGGGGGGGGCGTGTCCTGCCATGCTGCGGGTGAGACATGCCTGAAAGAGCTCCTCCAGGGCAACTATCTATATTGGGGCCAAAACTTAATGTAATGGGGTCAAAACGCAATAAAAGAAGAAGCAAAGTGCTGCCTGACCACACAGAAGACGAGGTACCAATCTCCAACTTCTTCGCCCCGCTGGCTGTCCAGCGTTCCTGCTCCGAGGATCGTTCGCTGGAGCGGGCGCCATCTTTGGAGCGCGATGAGGGACAGAGACTTCCGCCCAGCGGCTCCAAGGGGCGCGCAGTGAGAACAGCGCGACAGATGGATCTCCGGCGACACACTGTTCGGGACTCCTTGCATTCTGAGAATACTGCGGCAGGAGGCGAAAAGAGCCGACATCCACCCGCAGCAGTGACAGGAGCAGGTGAAGAGAGCTCCGGGGACGGCGCTCCGGCATTTGGTGCCGTTGAAGCGCCCCCCATGTGCATCCCGGGATCTGCCTTGCTGCTGTGCAGCGTTCCACAGCGGTCGGACGCTAAAGGTACCCAGGCTCAGGTGCAGGGGGATGGGATCCCACGAGTAACAAGACCCTCTGCGGTTGCTGGAGGCTCAGGGTTGGCAAAAACAGGTCCCACTGAGAATACCACAGGCGCGCCACGTGCTGTGGCCATTGGGGGAGCCCAAAGAGGAACGGATAACCTGCCTTCATTATTGGCTGCACCAGCCCGGGATTCTCTGATGGAGGGGGAAATGAGACCATCTTTGTTCCGCTCTCAGAGTCCTGCGATCTCACCTAGCCAATGACACATGACTCACTCTCCTGCCAGTATACCGTCAAGTCCACCAGATCCCATTCCATCAACCCCAGCGAGTACCCCTATCTTGGACACTTCTTGTGGACCGTCACGCCTGCCGCGTGTGTCTCCCATCGCCCACATCCCTGAGACCGAGGCGCTGGTGACCCTGCAGGGTCATCCAGAACTACAGGCATTATTGTCACTGCTCCCTGTCAAGAGCTACTTGTGTGCACTGGCCCACGACCTGAAAACCTCCTGGCGCAGCGAGCTCCAACCCGTTAAGACAGATGTATCCCTGCTGAAGCACAAAGTTAAAACACTGGAGGAGCAATACGAGAGGGTGCCACATAAGTTAGCCGACATGCAGTCATCAATGGATGCCCAGAGAAACCTCCATCAAAACCTAATTGAACACATGGACGATCTCGAAAACCGAAATCGGAGGAACAATATTCACATCCGTGTTCTCCCAGAATCCGTGAGAACGCAGGATTTGCCAGCCACTCTTACCAGATTATTTAATAATCTCCTGGGGAAAGAGACAACGGACACCATTGAAATTGACCGTGCCCATCGCGCCTTACGTCCGCCGAGCATCGACGAGACTAAGCCAAGAGATGTTATTTGCCGTATTCACAATTTCCCGCTTAAGGAATCTATAATGCAGAAGGCTAGGCGTGTCTCAACCATCCTCTTTGAAGGGTCCTGGCTCGCTCTGTTCCCGGACTTATCTAGGCGCACACTTCGCCTTCGCTCCACTCTGAAACCGGTACTTGCCGTCCTGCAATCTCACGGCATCCCATACCGGTGGGGTTTTCCATTTGCCCTACAGGTCAGAAGAGGAGAGGGGACACTCACGATGAGGTCCCCAGCGGATGTGCCATCTTTCCTGGCTGCTCTGGATCTTCCTGTCATGCAGTTGCCGGACTGGGGGTCCATGTTTGTTTCTTCCACAGCAGGCTATAGCTCCGGGTCTCAGGGCTCACTTAAACGGCAGAGTTCACAGAGGTCGCCTTTGCCACAGCGCGACCGCAGACCCCCAAGAAGAATTAAAAGCCGAGAAGATCTAAGGGACTTTCAGAGACTCAATGTACCGTGGATTGAAGTGAGTATTCTATGATTTACTTTTTTTCAGTCATAATAGGGTGCCCCAATCTGCGGGGTTTGGGTTTTGTTGACCCCCCCAGATTGGGGGTTTTTTGGCCCTTCTTTTCTCTGCCCCCCCCCCCTTTTTTTCTTTTTTTCCCTTCCTCTTTCTCCATTTTTAATTTTTTTTTCTCTCCCCTTCTTTCTCTTTTCTTTCTTCCTCATCCCCTACCCTTTCTCCCTCTCTGTTAAAGGGCAAGTGCACTCCTGATCACTATTGTACAGTCGTCCCCATCAGTTCTTGTCACCATGTGATTCATGGATCATGTTGATATGCAAGCCAAACTGCACTGGTATGCGTTTTATTCCACTGTCCAACCTGGAGATTCTGCTCATTTGGTTTAACACCTCCGTGATACAGAACATAGATGCACCCATGCGCATGTTCAGATATATCCTCTACATAGGTCGGGATTTTAGCGCAGTACGCTGGTCCCTAGCAGCTCTGTTGCTGCAAACTTTAGTCTTTGTGCCTTTGGAGTTGTTAGGAGGAGTTATGTTTAACTCTTCACGAGGTTTCCTTGTTTTTCTGTTTGTTTTTTGCCGAGCAGGAGAGTGCTGGAGAGTCATGAGGTCCCCCTTTTGGTCGTACGGGCGCTTGTTTTTTGCGGTGCCTCGACGACAATCAAAATTACCTCCTTCAATGTGAAGGGGTTTAATGTCCCAGAGAAGCATTCACGGATTTTGTATGAGATGCATAAAGTCCGATCGCATATGTGTGCCTTCAGGAGACACACTTCAGCAGACAGCCCCTCCCGACTTTGTCGCACAAATATTATCCTGTCTGGTGCCATTGCAGTAGTGCGGATTCAAAAACAAAAGGAGTGGCGATCCTAATACATAAGTCCCTTCCACATCAAATCCTTGCAAATAAACAGGATGCTGAGGCGAGATATATCTTTCTCAACTGTAAAATTCAGGCATTCCTATACAAATCCAAATGTCCTATGGCCGCAAATCAGGGCCAATTGCGTTTTCTTTAGCAGCAGTTCTGGTATGAACCATACATCCTTCGTGCACGAAGAAAAATGCCTTTGTGGTGATTTAAATGTGGCCCTTCATCCGATGATGGATACCCTACATCAGGTCCCTATCTGCTATCCCCGGGGGGGGGAACCCCTCCATCACCCCTGGAACAACGCCTTAACAAAATTAAAAAGCTCCTGCATGAGATGCAGTTAAGTGATATACGGCGCATTATGCACCCTGAGGACAGGAATTATACATATTATTCCCTCCCCCTCACAAAGTATATAGCCGATTGGATTATATATTTCTCCAACACTCTCTGCTCCCCCGTGCCACAAAGGCATCTATTGATTACATCTTGCACTCGGACCACGCTCCTGTACATTGCCAGATGTGTGTGCCGAACTCCTCTAGGAAATCCTTCTCCTGGCGCTTGAATGAGACGTTGCTCAATGATTCGCTGTGCCTTGCTTAGCTGCAGCAATCTGTTCAGCACTTTGTGTATGATCATGCCATTGATGCTACCCTTCCTCACTTTAAATGGGAATCCTTAAAATGTGTGCTCCGAGGTGTGCTAATTAAGCATGGCTCGCGCCTGAAAAGAGAGGCAGCAGCTCATTTAAATTCTTTATTAGCCCGACTGCACTCTCTGGAGACAGAGCACAAAAGAGGGGGAGATGAAGCTACTTATAAGGAATTGGCGTTGGTCAAGCATGAGGTTCGCAAAGTGTTAGAGAAAAAAACAAACGAAACAAACAACTTTGTGTGCAATCCTTCTACGAATAGAGTAACAAGCCAAGCAGGTTGCTCGCTAGGGCACTGAGGGCCAAAAGAGCGTCTCTGTTTGTCCCCTCAATTAGGAATACAGGGGGAAGGGTAGTTCGTCTTACCTCAGAGATTCTGGAGGAGTTTCGCACATACTACCATGGCCTATATAACCTTCCTAGGCCCCCCTTGTCATCATACCCGCACAAATTGGAAGAGTATGTTAAAAATTCAGCACTCCCTGCTCTGGATCCAGATAGATTGGCTTTGCTGGAGGCCCCCTTTTCAGCAGAAGAACTGCAATCAGCAATTGCTTCTTTGCCGGCTGGTAAAAGTCCAGGACCGGACGGGTACACCGCTAAATTTTAAAAATGCTTAGTGATGAACTGGTTGGTCCCATGCTGGACTCTTTTAATTCCACCTCCTTCTATAACAATCCGCCACCACAATTTCTATTAGCATACATTACCGTCATCCCAAAAGAAGGGAAAGACCCTCTCTCCTGTACAATTTACAGGCCGATTTCGCTGCTAAATACAGATGCAAAGCTGTTTGCCAAACTCCTGGCCCTTCGACTTAGCACTGTCTTAGAGGATCTCATCGGTCTTTATCAAGTGGGTTTTGTTCTCTCACGTGAAGCACGTGATAATACATTGATAACCCTATCGATCATCCAGAATATGAAAGAACGTGGCATATCAGGGATGTTGCCTTCTTTGGACGCGGAGAAAGTGTTCGATAGGGTCGATTGGTCTTTCTTACAGACGGTGTTGAGGAGTGTAGGGCTGGGACCTCTCATGATGCAGAGGGTTTTGGCCTTATATCAAAATTCTTGTGCTCAAGTTCGGGTCAATGGCACTCTTTCTGCGCCAGTTCTGATACGCAATGGCACCAAACAGGGTTGCCCCCTTTCACCAATCCTATTCGTTCTGGTGATGGAACACCTTTTACGGACCATCAGAAGAAATCCGGATGTTCGTGGTGTACATGTGGGCGGTGAGCAGCACAAATGTGCCGCTTACGCGGATGATCTTTTACTATACGTTACCCATCCTCTTATATCCCTGCCTAACCTGATGTCCTCCCTGAAATTATTTGGGGCACTCTCCAATTTTAAAATAAATCTCACTAAATGCACTGCACTGAGCATAAACCTAGATGGGACCTTGATGGCCTTGTTGAAGCAAAGATTCCCGTTCACCTGGACCGGACAGGCTTTCAGGTATCTGGGCGTTCACATCTCCCACAATTTCTCCCCTCTTGTAAGCAATATCACTGCGGACCTGACATGTTGGAATTAAGAATGGCGATATTCTCAAAATTTCGGTTCGTTCACTTCGCCAAATTTCCCGACAAAAATAAATTTGGTCCGAATTACTTCGTGGGAGCGAATCATTAAAAAACAGTCTATGTTCCAGGCTGCACAGAGCCCTGCAGTGTGCTGTAGAACATTGTGCCATACATAAATATGCCGAGGGAGCTTTGGTTTGTCTTCATACAATGTTGTTTTTTAGTAAGACACGCACATGACCTGCCAGCCCGCCGCTCTAGAATCGCTCAACTATAAAATTCCCTTGGCACTTAACAGGTAAAAGAACTGACCAAAAACAGAAGGGGAAAGTAGCCTGATAAATTTCACGGCAGCGACAGCGGGCAAGACACAAGATGAGGGCTCAGGTGGCAACATCATGTAACAGGAAGTGTGGAGGTGACGGTGGCACTGACAAAAGCAGCATGAGTGTCAGACAAAGGCCACAATGACATTCTAGAGGTGGCAAAAAAAGGAGTAGGGGCCATACAGGAATCAGAGTGGCACAATGTACACAGTGTGAAGGTTACGGCAGAGCAGCCATCAGCAGCAGCTTGAAGTCAGACAGTGGCACAATGAACAATTCTGGAGGTGGCATAAAACCAGGAGTTAGGCTACAAGGGCACAATGACAAATGTGTAGGTTTACCGGCAGCAGCCCATATCAGCAGATTAGGTCAGACAGTGGCACAATGACATCTGGAGGTGGCAAAACAGTAGTAAGGCCACAGAGTGGCACAATGACACAGAGTGGAGGTGACGGTGGCAGCAGCATGAGGTCAACAGTGCACGATAACATGTCTGGAGGAAGCAAAAACTGGATTAGGCCACAGAGTGGCAACAATGTCAGAAGAGTGAGGTGACGGCGGCAGCAAGCTTGAGGTCAACAGAGCACAATTGACAATTCTGAGGTGCAAAAACTGGAGTAGGTCCACAGAGTGCCACATTGATAAGAGTTGGAAGTGACGGCGGCAGCAGCATCGGTAGAGCAAGTGGCACAATGACATTCTGGAGGGAGGCAAAACAGTAGTAGGGCCAAAGAGTCGGCACAATGACAGAGAGTGGAGGTCACAGCAGCAGCAGCATGAGGTCAAGAGTGGCACAATGACAGGAGAGGGAGGTGACAAGGTGGCAAAAGCATTGGAGGGGTCAGACGGGGTGGGCACAATGACATTTGGAGGTGGCAAAAACTGGAGTAGGCCACAGATTGGCACAATGACAGAGAGTGGAGGTGAGGCGGCAGGAGCAACAGCATAAAGGTCAGAGAGTGGCACAATGACACAGTGGGGAGGTCACGGCACCAGCAAACAGCAGCATGAGGTCAAAAGTGGCACAATGACAGAGTGTGGAGGTGGGTGGCAAAAACCAGTTCCTGGTAAAGTTTGGTTGGTGGCAGATGGAGAAACTGTCAGCAGATGTGTGGCATCAGGCGGGGGGCGCATCAGAATAGTGGCTGAGGCAGGTAGTTTGAACCAGACTCATTTCTCACAGTTTGGGTGAGGTATCATGGCTGATGTGTTCTGACGCCTAAGGCATTGGTGTGTGGAATTCCTGGCCGATCCCCGCCTGATTCATCTTGACAAAGGTCAGTCGTTCAACATTTCCTGTGGACAAGCGGGTTCTCCTTGGGGTAACGATGGCCCCCGCCGCACTGAACATCCGCTCTGATGCCACACTACTGGCCGGCAGGACAGCTTCTCCACTGCAAACTCGGCAAGTTGCGGCCACACATCCAGTTTGGCTGCCCAGTAGTCCAGCGGATCATCTAACTGGGGTGGCAGAAGTGCTGTCCAAGTAGGCCACCACCTGTTGTTCAGGGTCTGCTCCAGGTCCTGCTTTCTGCTGCTGCTGTGGACTGCCCTCCTCACTGGCGGGTTTAAGGAAGCTGTTAATCAGTGACTCCAGACTTAGGTTGCTGCTGATGGAGCTGGTACTGCTCCTACCCCCCCACCTTTCCCCAGCAGCCGCGGCAGTAGTAAGTGAGCGCTGAAGAACCCCCCAGTCAGACCTGTCAGAGGAGGGACGATGCCGCACATAGGCAGCGGCCAACTGACTACGGAGGATTTCCCTATAGTATTCGAGTTTGTCCTCCCTCTCAATAGCTGGGAAAAAGGCTCCCATTTTGGACCGGTAGCGAGGGTCCCAAAAGGGTGGAGAGCCAGAAGTCATCCCTCTGCCGGGTGCTGACTATTCGGCTGTCACTAGCCGGCAAATCAGCATGCTGCGAGCCATCTGCACAAGTGACTCCGAGGGGCTCTCTGCCTCCATCTCCACTGTATACTGCCACGGTGCTTGCGGGTCATCTGCCTCGTCTTCCTCATCTCCATCTACCTCCTCCAGCTGCTCCTGCTCCTCCTCTCTTGTCACCTGGGTAGAAAATCCACTCATTTCACCAGACAATGCTTCTGCTCCAATGTCCTCCTCCTCCTCCATTTCAGTCCCCACTGGGCTCATGTGGCCGCGAGATGTAGTCGCCACGTCTGCAGTGCCCTGCCCAGAAAGATTTTTCAGCATCTGTTCCAGGACATGAAGCAGTGGAATGACTTTATTCATCCCGTAGTCCTGGCGACTGACAAATAACGTGGCCTCCTCGAATGGCCTCAACAAACGGCAGGTGTCACACATGAGCTGCCACTGGCTGACATCAAAGTTACACAGTGGAGTATCCCTGTCCGCCTGGATCATCAAAAAATCGTTAATGGCCTTTCTCTGTTCATACAGTCAGTCCAAAATGTGCAGGCTGGAATTCCAACGGGTGGAAACATCGCATATCAGAGTGTGTTGGGTGGAGGCCGTTCTGCCGCTGCAACTCGAGGAGGGTGTTCCTGGCTTTGTAGGAATGGATGAAGTGCATGTACAGTTTCCTGTCCATTTTCAGAATCTTCTGAAGATCGGTGGAAGACTTCAGGAACCTTTTCACAACCAGATTGAAAAAACATGCGCCATGCAGGGGGCATGGACCATCCTCCTCGGTGCAGCGCGACCCATGTTTACTCCCATTGTCCGTCACATGGTTCCGTTTTGCAGTTGGCCGGAGAAAGCCACACATCGATTTCTTGCTGCATGGGCCGGAGCAGTTCCTCCCCTGTGTGAATTCGTTCGCCGAGGCAAGCCAGGTGTAGAACTGCGTGACACCGCTGTGCCTACACATGTGGTAATGATGGAGCAGTACTTGTGGGGGGCTGAGATGGTGGGGGTGGATGAGGAGGAGGCGGACATTGGCGCAGGAGCCGCAGTTTGACAACGTGGAGGAAAGCGCGTCCTGTCCAAGTTGTTGGTGTGCCTGGGCAGGAAAACACATTCAACCCATTTGGGCCGTAAAGGACATGTACTGGCCCTGACCGTAGTTACAGCTCCAGACGTCCGCGCTGCCATGCACCTTGGAACAAACCGATAAGCTCAAAGGCTGGCCCACCTTCTGTTCTACATATTTATGAAGTGCTGGTACTGCCTTTTTGGAAAAGAAATTGCGGCTTGGAACTCTCCATCTCGGCTCGGCAAAAGCCTTTTGTTCTCTGAACGGTGCAGAGTCCACCATTTACAAAGGGAGGACTGCGTACCAACAACTTACAGGACACGGTCTTTCTGCACCTTAAAAGGTTGGACGCATACTTTTGCCTTTGAACCCCCCGCTGAACGCGCGGGGCCCAGAGTACGAGGAGCAGGAGCCTCGGGACCGGAAGATGTAAAGAGAAACAGCTCCCTTCTGAAAGGGGTGGTGGACCCTTTGATGGCTGCAATGGAGGGGCCACGGGCGCTGCTGCTGCGTTGCTGCGGCGGCAGGATGGACCACCCACTGACCCACGTTTCTCCCAGGCCCCCGGTTTGGGTGACACTGATGTGTTCCGGGCCGGGGTGCCAACTTAGCTCCCTTCAACGCTTCACTTTCCCCCAATTCTCATATACCCATATTCGGCTCCCCCGGTGTCTTAGAAAGAACGCCCACACCCCCGAGAAATGGGTTTTTTTCCCGAACGCTGCACTGAGGACTACTACCGCCGCTCCCTCGCTGAGCCCCTGTGCCCACTTTTTTTGGACCTGCACGGGGGTTTTTTTACCCCGGGGCCCGCTTGGCCCCGACCTCACAGCTGCTCCCCCTGGCCACCCCACAAAACTTCAATCATTTAAAGGTGTTCATATTTATATCTTTTTTTTAAATTATCTAAACCCTTTTTTCAGCTTGAAACCGGAGTTTTCTTTTTCTCCTTGTTACAATTGATGGCAAACAAACAGACTAAAAACCAATTGTTTTAAAAACCCCTTTGCTGCTTTTTACTAGCGTACGGAACATCAATAAAGGGCTACATGCCCTTATATTCCAAACATGGTTACAACAATTGCAGTCAGATTTAACGTAGTAGTTTCGTGGTAAAAATCACAGAATTTTAACATTTCATTTCAGTGGTATGCAACTTTTCCCGAGCTGATCTCTCGGGCCGAAGAAGGAAAGTGATTTCCGAAACGTTCAGCGTGTGAACAGGGAGCGTTTTTGCCCAATCGTCAGCTGGGAAAGAGATTGCAACCACTGACAATGAAATTTTGAAAATTCTGTGATTGTCCCACAAATACTACAGTAAGTACGACTGATATTGTATGTAAAGCGATGTTTTGGGAATATGGGGCATTTGCCTTCATTGATTACCGTACGCTAGTAAAAAGCAAAATTTTAAATCAAATTTGGTTTCAGTCTGTTTGTTGCCCCGTCACGGCCACACAACCCCTTGCTGGTGCGTGCTGCCTATGCGCAAGCTGACGCCCTCTTTCCTTATGATGAAGCCCTTTCCTCACCCACTCCCAATGTGGTGGCTACCATCACTATTTTGTTTCATGCACTGCTGTCCTCTCACCGGTCTTGGGATGCGAGTTGACCCCCACAACATGACCTCCCATGCCCCTCTCCACATCATACTTTGCCATCTACTGCAAGAACGGGGAATTGCCCCATTTCTTCGTGCCAAGTACTGCTGACTGCCCTCCTCAAATTGTTCACCCCCCGCATTTTAGTGGGGTGAGCCCAGACCACATAGTAGACTCGGCAAGGGAACGATGGGGCAGAGGCGGGTTTAAGACTTAGGGCCGCTACCCCCTTCCCCATGCCAAATAAGGGTTGTGTTTAATTCCCACCCGATCTTGATGGGGTTGTAGATGTCATCTGGAGGAAGTGGGTTACCTATCAACCAATAAGAACCCTTTGGGGTTCTATAACACACGGCCCCTAGATGACAGCACAGTTGTGGTTCTCACCGAGTGACCCCTCTGCGACGCCCCTTGCGTGCGCGCCCCGGGGCCGGGAATGTTTGTGCCTCTGCCCCCCAGGGGAAGAGCCTGCCCCCCTCCTGTTGCATATGTTTGTTCAAAAAAGACAACACTGTTTGATGAAGATATTGTAAAATGATAAATACACACCCTGTATTTGACTCAAATGAACCCTCTAATAACTCGGGGAACCCTTGGTAAAATTTCGCCCACAAAAGGGGAGGAAAAATTGACTTGTATGTGCCGTTTAAAATCTTGTGTATTTTTGAATATAAAGCACAAAGGCTTAATAACCCTTTGATATGAAATTTTGTACAGAATTTATTCGTGGGGGTGAAAAAAAAAGTTTCTTTTTACTGGTACAACTGCAGAAAAATACTTAGTTTCCCCTTGGGGTAAAATTGCGCAAAAGAAATTTAGAGCCAAAACTACCAGCTTTGTAGCCTGTTACAAGGCGTTTATTTTTACCACACAACAAAGGAAAAACTTTTTAAATTTAATCTTCCTTGTGAATAATGCTACGGGAAAAATGTATTTTTTGGCGGTGAAAAAGACGCTTTATTTTAGTCACCACAACAGCAGAACAACGCTTAATTAACCCCTGGATGTAAATTGCTCAAAAGAATTGAGCAGCCAAAAACTACCAGCTTTGAAGTGTGTTACAATGGTGTGTATTTTACGCTACACAACAAGAGAAAAAATTGTAATTAACCTCCGCTTGTGAATTATGCTACAGGAAAAATTTATTTTTTGGCAGTGAAATAAACGTTTTCTTTTAGTTACCACAGCAGAAAAGCAACGCTTAATTAACCCCTGGATGTAAATTGCGCAAAAGAATTGAGAAACCAAAAACTACGAGCTTTGTAGCGTGTTACAATGGCGTGTTTTTTATGCTACACAACAAGAGGAAAACTTGTAATTAACCTTCACTTGTGAATTATGCTACAGGAAAAATTTATTTTTTGGCGGTGAAATAAACGGTTTCTTTTAGTCACCACAGCAGCAGAACAATGCTTAATTAACCCCTGGATGTAAATTGCGTAAAAGAATTGAGCAGCCAAAAATGAAGTGGTATTTGTATTGTAAAAACGCTGTTTCTTTAAATGAATACAACAGGAACAGGCTTAGATCACCTTTGGATATTCAATGTGCTGTGAGCAGATAGCATTAAAATGTATATGCAGCTGCACTGGACATACACATGACTTCAGATCCCAATACCGCCACAAAATCAGAAATAGAACGTTAAGAGAAGCAGTCTCTGAGACAAGCTGAGACACCCCCCAAAAATCGCTGTATAAAAATGAGTTCTTTAGTATCAGCCATCACAAGCAGCCACGGCAGCACCTTCCTTAATCAGTACAGTGAGAGTGGTATGAGCTTCCAGCGTCGCGCCCGGACTTATATAGTGCGGTAACGTCACAGAATCCCTTCGATCTCTGATTGGCTTCATCTCTGCACGTCATGCAGGCTATGCCTTTCTTCCTCCCAGAGTTCTTTGCCCCATGTAACGCCATGTGCTCACAGCCATTTTATCAATCAAAAGCACACTTCGTTCATCCGAAGTACCCCAAAGTTCGACTTCGTTCCGAACCGAAGTTTTCCTGAAATTCTAAACGAATTCCACTTTGTTAGAATCAATTCACCCATCTCTAGTTGGAATGCCAAAGAATTCTCATGGTTATGGAGAATAAACATAATCAAAATGAACATATTGCGACGCATCTTGTACTTATTACAGGCCATCCCCTGCATCCTGCCCAAAGCGTTCTTTAAATCTGTAGTTAAGCTCCTAAGACACTTTATTTGGGCAGGCAAAAAAGCTAGGATCGCAAAGTCGACTCTTATAAAAGAGAGGCGGGATGGTGGTCTGGCTTTGCCGGACATAAAAGCTTATTACTTGGCGACAGTCGCGGTCCGTTTTGTTGATTTCTTTCAGCACTACAATAAGAAATTGTGGGTACAGCTAGATGAAAAAAGTTATAACGCTCCATTGTCAAATCTTCCCTGGATACCATCGTCCTCTTTGACTTGGAGGCTAGTACAGAAACTCCCATGTGTGGTACGGCACACCCTTCTTGCATGGCGTTCATATGGCACAGCCAGAGGCCCACTGACGCCAATAACGGGTAATCCGTCCTTAGGACTTTACCGTCCTCTTCGTGCAGCTTCTAATGGAGGTCTTACAAGACCACTGCTGTTTGCGGATGTGCTGTTCACTCAGGGACTGAAGACTAGAGATTAAAACAAGGAGGTGCTGCCCCCCTTCCCGTTGACCTGTTTTGGATACTTGCATATCCCACATTACCATTCTACCAACAGGGGGACTTTTAAATTTCACAGGTCCTTAACTCCCTTAGAGGTGATATGTAAGTCAACCTGTCTGGTGGCCACCTCATCTCCAGAATATATGACCTGATTCTTCCATCCCTGTCAAACTCAGAGCCCAGTCATCAAGCTAGTTGGGCAGCAGAGCTGGGTAGATCCATTTCTGAAGAGGAGTGGCAGAAAGCTAATTTTCTTTCTTACAAAGCCATAGTATCTTGTAAATTGCAAGAACTCAATTTCAAAATACTCTCCAGATGGTACAGGGTGCCGACACTATTGCATGCTATATACCTTCAAGTGTCCAGTGCTTGTTGGAGATGTGGAACCGTGGAGGGGACCATGACCCATATTTGGTGGACTTGTCCCGCAATTCAGGTTTTTTGGGCTAGAGTCCTCCATATAATTGAGCGGGTAACGGGAATTAGAATTAAACACGATCCAGTGGAAGTGCTTTTGCAGATAATCCCCTTGCCTTTTCGTGTACTTAAAGGTCACATAATCATTTTTATGCTCAGTGCAGCTAAAGCCCTAATACCACGATTATGGAGGTCAACGGAAATACCATCTATTTCCGCATGGTTCACTGAACTTATGTCTATCCAGTGGATGGAAGAGATCCGTGCTGACCATAACCAGACACTGGATAGATATATGGCCACATGGTCAAGCTGGATAATGTTTTATGGCTCCCCTGATTATGAAAGCTTTCTGGATAATTAGGTAGGGATGCCTTTTGGAGGGGAGGAGGGGTTTGGGTGGGCTTTTTGGGAGGTTGGTGCTCCTCATCCGAGGTCGCTATTTTGTTTTACCAAGGGGCCTCAATGAGTATTCTCCTTGGACGGAGTGCCCTTGTTTCGCTCCGTCTGTTCTCTCTCCATTTTTCGGCAATAGTTGGTGGTTTTCTCTTTTTTTACCATTTTTCGGTTACTACTGTTTGGTGTTGATAGATGTATGTACCTCCAATGGCTTTCTCTATGTGATGTACAAGAGCACCATTGTTTCTTTAACTCTGCCGACACGATTAGAGATTCTGATGTTGCTCGTCTGGCCCGAACCTACAGTGTGTTTGCTTGTCCGATAAAAGCCATGCCTTTGTGTTAAATGGTGTTGATATTTGTACTACCGGACGTTCTTTGCATGTACAAGTCCACTGCATTGAGCGTGTCTTTTGTCGCTTTCTTAACCCTGTGGTTTGTACTATCTATTGGTTTCTCAATAAAGCATTTTGAATAAGAAAAAAAGAAATATAATTTGAATTGATTTTATATTTTTAAATATGAAAGCACCCCACACACATGGCTGTCACTCCCTCGTTTGTAAGACCAACAGACAGGGAGAAAAGGGAAACTGGTACCAGGAACTGAGCAGCGAGCCAGTGTTTGTCAGCCATTCGTAGCTTGGACCCATCCGGTTTGATGATACCAGTACCATGCTGACTTACAGTCCATCTTGTTTTCAAAGATATAAACAGCATGGTCTGAGATGGAGGAGAGTGTAGACAACCCCTGGGGTCGAAAAGGGAGTGACAGGAGGGTGACATGAGATGTCCCAGCATAGTTAAAAGTGAGGGCCCATCTGGGCCTAAGGTTGTCTCTATTGGAAGAGGAGAATATGCACCAGCATCCCAGGAGCATCCACCAGCAGGCCACATTCACCCCTCATGTGTGCCCTGCACCAAGCTAACCTGAGGTAACTGGACACATCTTGATGCTTATTTTGTCTGTACACATATCCTGTCTGTATTTGAACCTCTGACCATTATATGTATAGTTGTATCCATATGTATGTATTGTTTGTTTAGTGAGCTAATAAGGCAATTAAAATATATAAGCTTTGATCCTGAGCTGTTCTGTTGTCACAATCAAGCCAAACCCTGTTTACATATTCTCAGTCTCGAATATATCGTATACCCCTGGGCAGGTTCCTGGCTGGTTGTCAGTCTGCAAGGGACCAGGCTTATAACTAACAAGGAACTGGCGGCAGTCTACTGGGAGACAGAGTTCTGTTTCATGATGCAGGTTAATAGATCTCTCCTAGCTGTTCAGAGCTGTTGGTGAGTGGGGGATCCTCGTGCACTCCCTGGGTCTTCCCGTGCTCATGTGGACATGGGTTTATGAACAGACCGTGCGTACCCCTCGGGGGAGCACGACAAATACACCCTAAGTAAGGCTGTCAACCCTCGAGTGGGCACAAGTCTCCTGAGAGCCACATTTATCATAATGCTGATAAATCTGGCGAATTTTAGAACTGTCTTGTCTAAGTTTACACATTTTTTAAGTTGGTTTACTTTATGTCACTAACTGCACCAACATTTTGACAAAATTTCCACAAAGCCACACCCATTTTGCAGAGGCTGAACTTTTTTTTTGTCAGGTGAAGTGAAGAAGTTCCTAGAAACTGCCTAAAACAAATAATAAATGTCGTGTAAATCATCTACACTATTATTTTTGGCGCAAACTGTGTCAGAATTCTGGTGCAACTGCCTTTAAAAAATGTGCCCCAAAAAGTTTACACTGTACACTTCAGGAGTTTAAACGAAACTTGCTTTGCTTTTGTAAATGGTATTTAAAGTAATATGGACAGAATATTACAGAATAGCGACCCATCAACTATTATCATTTTACCTACATCTGGTGTGAATATTCTCTAATACGCTCATTCTAGTCCAAATTTCCAAACTGTTGCTATTATGATTTCTTGCAGGGCTTATGTATCGTGGCACAGAGCTTGTGTGGCAGTACATTGAGCCTGTATAAATCCTTGGCACTATGTCTTAAACTTTGTTGGAATATAAGTGTATGGAGCAATCATGCCTTACAAGTAGTATTTCTAATATATCTAGAATTCTTCCATTCCATTCTTTTATGCAAACTAACCTGATCAGCTTCAATGAGGTGATAAGGTAAATAATAGACGTTGGTTGAGCCGTGGTTGTTATCTATCTAGACTTCTCAAAGGCATCTGATACTTTGCCATTTAAAGAGGATGGAAAAAAAAATTGTGAATGATGGGAATGAGGGAAAATATGTGTAAATGTGTCCACAATTGGCTTTGATAGGAAAACAAAAAGTGGTATTATATAGTTTGGACTTCATAGACCTGTATCTTTTTCCTCCTTATCAACCATGTAATTATAAAGAAATCTACTTTTGTTGCCAGAGGTTTAGAATTTGATGGCTGTTTGTTGAGTCATTTTGAGGGTACACCAAATTTATACTGTTTCATAAGCTGTATACTGACTACTTTACATTGTATCAAAGTGTCATATCTTCGGTGTTGTCCAGTGAAAAAATATAATATAATACAATATTTATAAAAATGTGAGGGGTGTACTCATTTTTGTGAGATACTATAAAAGGTTGGTAGAAAAACTGAGAATTTTAGGACTGATGGCAAATCCTTTTAAATTAGTCCACGATTGGCTTTATAACAGGAAAAGATAATGTGATCTTATATAGGTGGGACTCAATGGACCTGTGTCTTTCTAAAACCATATTAAATATACAACTATATAACTATGTAGAAACCAACAGAAAATAATCAGAAGCCTCATGAACCTCTATAGGAGCCTTAATACAGCTTCATAGATAATTAGTTGCTCATATGACAGATCATATTTCACCAATGCATAGTAGGAGTGTTGACTTGTTATTAAATTATGAAACCTAATTTCTTTGATCTACCAGAAAGCAACCATCTCCTCTCACCATATCCTGAGGTAGGGTGGAAACTCACTCTAGCACTGCAAGCTATATGTCCATGCTACCTTACTCTTCTAGAACATTCCTGCCCTATGTATCCCTCAACTACATCAAGGTTATAGATTTAGTTTTTAGCAAATAAAGGGAATTCTCTTATATTTTACTACTTTGTAGTAAGACTCTCCTATTTTTTTTTTATTTTATTATTGATATATTTTATTATTGGTACAGAAACAACTAAATATGATGTAATGGTCACCTTTTAGGTGTTTCTGTACAAATAATAAAATACAAAAGTTAGGAGAGGATAGATACAAAAAAGGAGGTAAAACTATAAGAAAATAACATATTTACTTTATAAGATACAGGTTCAAAAAATCCAGCCTATAACCATACTGTGTTTTCAGAGGTAAGCAAAACCCTTAAGAGAGCCAATTGCCCCCCACTGGAGGAAAAATTCCTTTCTGACTCCAAATATAGTGATCAGAAACAATCCCTTGATCAATGTCTATTTTCCAGAATCTGGAATTCTTAACCTAAAATATTTCAGAAAAAGAAGAAAGAAGACACACCTTATTTAATTGTGCATCAGGAATGCACAACTCTCAAATGGCTTTCAAATATACAAGTTTAGAACCGGACAGCAAGATGTAGGTCCGCGTGGGGTTTGCTGCTCTGATACCTCTGACTATCCATCAAAGGAGTGCAGGGAGCATAGGTAGAATATCATAGTATCGAAATAGAACCTGACAAAGTACATGCCAGCATGAAGCACATAGTTCTAATAAATATTTCTATTGATCATTATGGGGTCACATCGCTATTACATATTGTCAAAATTCTAGGCAGTAGTCAAACCCAACTCCGAGAGCTAAATATAGTTCTTGATTCTCCAACTACCTAAAACATATATTTTTTCAGAAAGAAATTGAGTCACATTTTGAATTAAATAAATGAGTGCACCATTATTTCCTCTTGTGGCAGCAGGTTCACCTCCTTAACCCCTTACCGCCGCAGCCAGTTTTGACCTCCCTGACAGAGCCCCATTTTTTATAATCTGACATCAGTCACTTTATGTGAGAATAACTTTTTAGTATGTTTCTGTGATTCGGAGATTGTTTTCGAGTGACACATTGTGCTTTAAGTTAGTAAGAAATTTTGGTCCAAACAATCCTTATTAATTGTGAAAAATATTGTGAAAAATTTGCCATTTTCAAACTTCAAAAATGTTTGCGTGTATGATAGATAGTTATTCCACTCAAAATAGCTCATAATTAGCATCTGCCATATGTCCGCTGTAGGTTGACATAATTTTCAACTGCCTTTTTATTTTTTTACGACATTAGGGACTTAGAACTTTAATAGTCATTTTTCACATTTTTAAGAAAATTTGCAATATAACTTTTTTTAGGGACCAGTCCAGTTCTGATGTGGTTTTGAGGGGCCTGCATATTAGATACCCCCATAAATGACCTCATCTAAGAAACTAGACCCATTAAAGTATTTACAACAGTGTTTATTAAGTTTATTAACCCTTTAGGTATTTCACAAAAATTAAAGCAAAGTGGAGGCTTTATCCATTATTCACAGGAACATGGTAGATGAGACCAGGGAAATGCAAATTAATATTGATTCCCCGGATTCTGCTGTTTTTAGAAATACCCCATATGTGCCCCTAGTGCACTCTTTGGCTCAGTTACAAGTCTCAGAGTAGGAATAGCACCTTCCGGACTTTGGGGTCTCATTTTCTGTTTTATTTATGTGCCATTTCAGGTTTGCGGACACCCTAAGGTGCTAAAACGTAATAAACACCCCTTAAAAGACCCCTTATTGGAAACTACATCCCTTAAGAAATATATTCAGGGGTGTAGTGAATATATCAACAGGTGTTTCACAAATTGTTTTTGCATTAGGCAGTAAAAATGAAAAGTTTTATTTTTTTTCATCAATCTGCAATTTTAGCTATATGGGTTGGTACAATTACAAGAAAATACATTTTATATAGTTTTTTATGTTTTATTACTTTTACACAATAAAAATGTGTTTATAAAAAATTGCGTTTTTATGTCGTCATAGTCTGATAGCCATTACTTTTTAATTTTTCTGTATGTGGAGCTGAGTATGGTTTTTTGCAGGATAAGTTGATGTTTTTATAGGTACCATCATGGGACTTATATGACGCTTTGATCACTTTTTATTAAGGTTTTTGTGAGACAATTTGAACAAAATACAGCAATCCTGGTAGTGTTTTTATTTTTATCAGGTGCAAAAAGCAGCATAATTAATTGCTGCAGCTAAAGTGTTAATCACCCGCGACAAGAGCTCATTTTGGCTGTGGGTGAAGTGGCATCAGACCAGCAGTAATATGTCGCTGGTCCCATGTCGTGATCATGCGGGGCTTGCTTGTGAGCCCTCACAATGTGCAGGACGTACTGGCACATCCATTTATGGGAATGCACTTCCCACTAGGACGTACCAGTACTTCCCATATCAGGAAGGGGTTAACAGTAAAGAAACCCAATCTATTATTATGGTGAAACCTTCTTTCCTCTAGATGTGGAGGATGCCCCGATTTTATGGTTACAGTCATAGATGTTAAAAGATCACATGACAAATTTCTGCAGTCAATTCACATATTTGTACATTTGCACCTGGTAATTAACTTGTCCCTAACATAAACGTAAATGTACGACAATCAAGAACAGTAAGAAATAAACATTGTAAAAACTTATTGAAAAGTGAACCCAAGTGTAATGGTGCCTAATTCCAGAGGTGTACCTCCCCGGTCTTCTGTTGACATGATGCCATCACTGCAGCCACTGATTACATCATTGGGGCTGTTCAGGAGACATGCTACTGGAACTGGGGTGGGAGAGGGGAGATAACTATTCATCTGCTGGATTGATTGCAGTTTTGATGGAAGTTGCATCCAATTTTATAGTTCCTTGTCAAAATCATTTGAAGTAAGTTTGTTCTCCAGCTTTTTGAGAACTAGTGTAGAATACAGGAGTAGGTGGTACAGTACACTGCAAATGGTTAAAAATGTTTGATAATGTTCATTAATAATTGCACTGTTTTCTGCGATTATTGCAATATGAATGTTCTAGAAATGACCTCTATTTCACCCCTGTGTTCAATGAATAGCTTGAGTCTTGTTTCAAAATTTTGTTATCATGGGCCTTGCAAAAACTAACCGGCTGCAGTCACTAAAACGTGGCGGGAAAAACCATGACAAACACAAGGTGGGTGAGAGTAAAGGTTTTAAATAGTAAATTTAATTTTTCTGGGTCTTTCTCTGGTTTAGCTCTCTGATACCCCCTTTAAGGATATCAGTGCTCATCTACACTGCAAGAAGCAATCCATGGTCCTCGAACAGGTTGTTGCCTCGGTCGAGGTCGTTTTAAATTTTTTTTCCCGGGCCAAATTGGCATGGAAAAAAGAGAAGTTGAAAGGGAATTTGGTTTTGGAACCCACCCCCTTTTTTTACTGAGTGGTTCAACTGGAAGGACGTGTTTTTAACATGAATGTCCATCCCATGTGAAACCCAATTTTCTTTAAGAAAAGAGGCCTAAGAGATTTGAGACAAGTTTAACCCCTACTCCCTTTTGTTATTTTCCATGCACATAAAAGGGACCTCACACACCCAACGAAAGCAGCGAGGGATAGCCCCCTACAAGTGTCCCCCCAGACCCGTTTTTCCCTATAGTTAGCTTGGTTGCATGAAGGTTTGGAACGAACGCCAAGTGACACTAAAAGCCAAATATTCCATCCTCTCCACTGCCTCCTTGGTGTGCTACACTAGAATATTGGTTACACGGTCTTTTCTAGAGGAATATAGCAAGGGGTTTTTTAATAGGAGAGTTATATACAAAATAGAATGTTTAACTCGACAGAAAATTTTTCCACTGTTCCTTTTATCTTATTCATCGAAAAAAAGAAATTGAAAAGCATTGAAACCTTGCCACAATATCATTAAGAAAAAATGTTTTAAGTCATAAATATATTAAATAAATATATGTTAAGACCCAAGTAACATTTAGGTTTTAATTTCACATGACACTGATAATTTATACATGCTTGTGGGCTTAGCATCTGTCTCTTTTTTCCAAGTAAAGTCTAAACGATTTTCCTAACCCAAAATCACACCACCGGTTAAAAATATTGCATTTTCAAGAGAGCTAACTTTAGTAACTGAAATCCTTGATGTAAGTGTATGCCCAGGGCGTATGTCTAAGAGGTGCTATGTGACAAAGTGATTGTACTACAGGCAGGAAAGTGAAAAGTACCCTTTCTACTTATTATCACATATCTTGAGTCAACACGGAAAATTTAAGAGAGTACAAAAGAGAACAGATTGACCATCATCTTTGTCGGAAATCAACAAAGAAAAAAGGAAACTATGCTGTTTTTTTTCTTTTACTTATGTCACAGGCTTGTAGCTGAATAAGACCAGATGTCATTAAGCTCAATAACCTCAGCAAGGAAGTTGTGGCTTAATTCTGTCAAAATATTTGTTTTTAGACCCTTTTCTGGCTGTGTTTTTCTGACCTTCTTACTCTGCCTTACTTTTTGGACTGCTGCAGTGCAGCATAGGAACAGATTATAGTTTAAGATGCTGTGTAATTAAAGCTGGACCTAACATGATGAGCATACGGTATGTGTATTTTGTAATACATAATGCTAAGATTCTGTTCTGAAGAAAAACACAAAAAAGTCAGCTCACCGCTCCAAATATAGATTAGGATTGCATGGAAAACCACCCTGGTTAGTGACATTAAAGATTTCAAATAGCATGAATCCAGCGACTGCATCTTGCTATTGACCTAATTCCTGACACATTTTGAACTAAATGTTCTGAATCATACCAAGGTTCTGTTCTGCAGTCTTTGTCTTGTCTTCAAAACTGATCCCACTCCACCAAGGCTCATCCGGCTTAAATTGGTTTCATAGGGACATTTATGGCATATTCCTTCTTGGGTTCCCTATTCCTAACAGAGAACTGCGAATGTGCAAAAATACGATCTCAGGGCTTATTGAAAAAATTGTCCTCAATTGGGCAAGTAATAAAGTGCTGTTCTAGATTTATTAAATTCAATGTAAAGAAAGAATAAGATACACTCCAAATGTACAACGCATTTCTCGCCTGACTATCGCTACTTCTGAAGTTTTTTGAGAAGATCTATGGCTGCTGGTTTACAGACTCCTAGGAGCGATGCACATATGAGTGTTGTGCCTCCTTTAGCACATCTCTATAAGGTGAGCAGTGTTTGATACTATTACTGCTTATACTGTATGTCCGGATACCGCACTATAAGAGCACCACCTGTTTTTTCTATTTTTGCATAGCAGAGAACTGCAACTGCCTTAGACTTTAATGATGACTGTGTTTGCACTCCCACTTCTATTCATCAGTCTCTAAATCTCCCATAGGTTTTACAGAATAATTATAGAGTTGTCATAGAAAAAGAGATAGGTCTCATTCTTTTCCAGGATTGAAGGCCCTAGAAATCTTCCTACATATTCATAGCGAGTCTGAGATTGACGTGTGTGGAGTAACTGGGCCTATCCCAGGTCTACTCTAAAGAGAGGCTTTATAAAGCCTGGGGAGACTTACCTGTGCTTAGGTGGCAGGAGAAAAAAAGCTGGAGTGGCTTTCTACTGAATGTCTGCAGTGAACAGTGGTGCGTGCAAACAAGCTGTGGTGTGGGTCCACTGTGATGATATGAGTGACCATTGTTTTAAGATACACCTTGACGGTTTTCAAGGCCCCTTTTGACTAGCAGAGTCTTAGCCATGGAGCAGGACAGCTCACAGAGCTTGGTGTGTGCTATCACAAATATGATATAGGGTGAGCATTTTATTAGTTTTATTAATCAGAAAAATTATGCTGGACTGTGAAAAATATCAGATAGAAGGATGCATATCTGGGTTGAAGGGTTAGAGGTATCAGGTCAAATACATGGCAGACCAATGACAGGACCTAAATAGTTGATTGACACAACTGGTTACTGGAAGGTGGGCATCCCGAGTATAATCTGTTGAGGTTAATCTGTGTAAATGTAGGATAAACACAGTCAGTAAGAAACAGCACTATAAAAACGTCACCTCTGCAGCCACTGATTACATCATGATTTTGGACTTTAAGGGGGAAACCCCTAAAGGGAAACCCGGGGGATAATTTTTCGGGGGGAACTATTGCAACATTATTTTAAGGGGGAAAACCCCTTTTTAATGCTTTTTTTACTATTTTAATTAATAATTCATCAACTTACGACTTTTATAACAAAGCTTTCTGTGACTATGTTTTTAAAATGGGATAACTTGGACAAGTCTGTAGCAGCTATAGGCAGCTAGCCCTTCATCCTCAGTAATAAACCCTTTTCACAAATCAACCATATTTTCTAGCATTGTTATATTCTATAATATTTATGTAATGTATTTTAAAGTGGGTTTGCCATTGTGGTTTACTTTATAATCTTGGGGAATTTTGCATTAAAATCCACATTTCAGTCATTGGGGGAAACACCCTTTTTTGGGAATTTACCATTAAAGTTAATAAACCGTGCCTAAATCCTAATGCCTGCCAAAGGGGATAAAAGAATTTTTTCAGATATTATACTTCATAACGAAATTTTAAATTTTTCTTATACACTTTCAAACACTACAACTATCTACCTTTGCTATATAATTCTCATACTGCTTTACTCTTAAAGCAGGCCTATTCTCCCCCTACACCCTTCACGGTGGGGGCCTTTTGGGGCGGCACCCCTTTTTTTTGGGAAGGGGAACCCCTCCCCCCCACACACGGGGGGGGAGTTTTAGGGTTCGGGGGGGGTTTTTTCATTGGGGCAGCGGCCCCTATCACCCATTTAATTCAGAGCGGCAGCGCAAAGGAGGCCGGTAGGACAATTTTGCTTCTCCCTTCCGGGGTCCCTTTAATGAAACACACATCGAAACGCGCGATCGCGCTCCTCTGGCCGGGGCGCTGCGGGAAAGGGGGGGGGCCGCGCCCCCCCCCTCCCCAACACCCACCGCCACTGAAGAGCAAAAACTGCCGAAGTGAGGAGGGAAACCTGCCCCTCCCACTCCTCAACACCCGGGCAGCGCCGAAGAGAAGACGACTGAGGCTTCCTCTTCAGGACAGGTAAGTGAAGTGAAGTGGAGGATGGGGCAGGGAGGATATTGGGGGGTGGTATTAGGAACAATGAGGGGGCCCTGGCTACATAATGTGTAAAGGGGGCCCTGGCTACCTAATGCGTAAAGGGGGCCCTGGCTACCTAATGCGTACAGGGGGCCCTGGCTACATAATGTGTAAAGCCATGGTTACATAATGTGTAAAGGAGGCCCTGGCTACCTAATGTGTAAAGGGGGCCCTGGCTACCTAATGTGTGAAGGGGGCCCTGGCTACCTAATGTGTGAAGGGGGCCCTGACTACCTAATGTGTGAAGGGGGCCCTGGCTACCTAATGTGTGAAGGGCCCCCCCCCCTGTGTTTTAGAAGTATGTGCTGGCCAGTGCGTAGTTCTAAATCATCCGGCATATTGCGGCGCGTACAGTACACACGGCAATACGCCATGTGAACAATTGTGCTGTGCGGCTCAGCTCCTACATAATATGCAATCCCCACGTATCCGGGTTAAGGGGGTTTGTGGGGTTAAAGCTGGGTTTGGGTGACAGGGATAGGTGGGGGTTGTATGTTTTGTAGGCACTCGGCCACACAGCACAATTGTTATGGGTGAGAGGGGCCGGAGAGGGGGTAGGGGCCGCAGCTGCAGCATAATCCCTGGGGTAACTGTGCCTACAAACTGTGGCCCATTCCCCCTCTCCAACACCCCCCTCACCCATAACAATTGTGCTTTGCGGCACAGTGCCTTCACAATATACACCTGCCACCTATCCCTGTAACCCAAACTCAGCTATAACCCCACAAGCCCCCTTAACACAAACTCAGCTATAACCCCACAAGCCCCCTTAACCCAGATAGGTGGAGGTTGTACTTTGCGATGGTGCTAGGTCAAAGTTGCAAAGGGGGGTTGGAGAGGGAGTAGAGGCCACAGTTTATAAGTACAGTCCCGAGGGGTTGGAAAAAGCCCAGAGATTTTGCTGCATTTGTGGCCGTAACCCCCCTGGATTATATTGTGCGGTCTGAACTCCGTCCCCTGCACCTTCTGCAGATCAGCCTCACTCATGATCTTCAGAGGGTGGAGGCGATAAAGTTTCATGCAGTCATGTTTTTAGTATGTTTCTTTTTTACACTTCCTTGTTGGACTACGATGGACTAGCATGATCCATTTTAAAAAAATGGTTAAAGAGGCTGTTTCACTGTTTTTTTAAAAAAAAATAAAAGTTTTTTTTGTATTTTGTAATTCTTTTTTTCTACATTCAACCCCATTTTATAATGGGGGGGCACCTGACAGATTCTTCTATTTTCCCTTTTTTTTTCTTTGTCACCCCACAGTTTTTTGTCACCTCAAGGCTGCCACTAACCCCCTGTCACTACTACCCGGGTATCCAATGCGCCAGGGGTACTGGGGAGAGCCAGGTAACCATCAGAAACGGACCCTCTAATGTGATGGTCTGCCTCTGGGGCGGGTGAGGGCTGGTATTTTTAGAATGGGAAGGGACCAGTATTGATGGTTCTTCCCATTATGATAGTTTCAGGCTGCAGCTGACGGTTTTACCTTGGTTGGTTATAGAAAATGGGGGGGACCCTACGTCGCTTTTTTCCAGATTTTTTTTTATTGAGAATCTAAACATAGACAGTCACTGTATTGGTTACAGTAGTTACCCATTTTTGGATTCTCAATAAATAAATGATTTTGTGAAAAATTAAGATGTAGAGTGCCCCCATTTTCCATAACCAGCCAAGGTAAAACTCACAGCTGCAGCCTGATATAATAAGCACAGGAAGGTTCATAGATGGTTCCTTCCTTCCTACCCTAGAAATACCAGCCTGCAGTCGCCCAGAGGCAGAACATTACATTAGAGGATCCACTTCTGATGGTTACTCAGCTCTTCCTAGTACCCCTGGTGCGTTAGAAACTGGGGTAATAGTAACAGAAGGTCAGTGTCAGCCTTGGGGTGGCAAATGCCAACGCTGGCTGACACGAAGCCAGAGAGGCGTCTCTAAGATGCCTCCATTACTAACAATGGGATTAAATGGGAAAAAGAACAGATAATAGACAAAAAAAAAGACAAAAAAACTTTATTTAAATAAATACTCCATGACAACAGCCCTCTTTGACCATTTTATTAATGAAATGGATCAAATGCTGGTAGGACCATATTGCAGTGAAGGCCAAAGTGAAACCTGTATGAAAATAAAAACACTAAAAAAAATGACAGTACTAAACTCCACCTCCTGCACCCTCTGAAGATCATGCCTACCGCTGATTTTCTGGGGCTGCCAGGGACGGATTTTAAGCTGCACAATATGATTCCGAAGGGTACTGACCATAGCCTCAGGACACTCCTCAAGGGGATGGTCCTACTCACCTTCACTTATCACTCCCTACCTCCACTGTATGGAGGTAATATACAGCCTGCAGAGCCTGTGTACACTGGTACCACTACATGGTCACTGTATGGGAGTAATATTCAGTATTCAGAGCCTGTGTACACTGGTGTCTACCACTATATGGTCACTGTAGGGAGGTAATATACAGTCTGCAGAGCCTGTGTACACTGGTGTCTACCACAATATGGTCACTGTATGGTGGTAATATACAGAGTGTAGAGCCTGCGTACACTGGTGTATACCACTATATGGTCACTGTATGGAGGTAATACATAGTCTGCATAGCCTGTGTACACTGGTGTCTACCATTATGTGTTCACTGTATGGGGGTAATATACAGTCTGCAGAGCCTGTGTACACTGGTGTATACCACTATATGGTCACTGTATGGAGGTAATATATAGTCTGCATAGCCTGTGTTCACTGGTGTCTACCATTATGTGGTAACTGTATGGTGGTAATATACAGAGTGTAGAGCCTGTGTACACTGGTGTCTACCACTATATGGTCACTGTATGGAGGTAATATACAGTCTCCAGAGCCTATGTACACTGGAGTCTACCACTCTATGGTCATTGTATGATGGAAATATTGGTTGAAGTCTAATGGTTTAGGTGCAGGCACAGTTTGGTGGCATCTCCCATCTCCCATATGAATAGCTTCCAAATCCAGGAAAGCGGGGTAAGGGAAACCCTTCAATTACTTTTTCAACCTTAAAAGGGTTGTAGGGGGCGTGGTTTTGTAAAGGGTTTTGGGCATAAAAAAAGGGGTGGTAATGAAATTGGTTAAGGGGGCTATTCGGCAGTGTCTAGGTCAGAAACCCTAAAAATACATTTGTATATATGGACATGCAAAATATAAAATTTTCTATATAAATTCCCCAATCTCTTGTATTCTGTTTATGGGCACTGCACATACCACTTTTCGTCCTGTATCGGGGGTAATTTTAGTTTCTCTTTTATTTATATATTTTAAAAATTTCACAGCACACTTTTTTATCCGGTTCAATTTTCAGTATCTGCTTTTATTCTTTTCTATTAACACTGCACGCACCATTTCTCTAGTCTTATACTGGTGTAATTTTTAGTACTGATTTTATTAAATATAGTGAGACGATTTTTAACTATCGTTATCGATTCGATAGTCATATCGCAATTCATACGTCTCCGATAGTTTTTATAACAATTATCGCCAATGACCCTTAAACAACACCTTTATTTTACCCCAAACAGGCGGGGAAGCTAAAAACATCCAACCATAACTGGATAAATTTACATCTTTTTGGGAACACACTTTGGCAACAAGAGTCAAGAAAAAAATCCCCAACTATTCACGTTCCCCGTCCTGGAAAGCAGCATGACCCTTGAACCTTTTTGACCCACAATTAAAAAGTCCCAAAAAAGGTCTTTTAACCACCCTTTTTTTTGAACTGGGCATTGATAACATTTCCGTACCCAGCAACCCAAAAAACCCCCTTTTACAAAATTTTAAAAATGCCAGAAAAAAACTTTGAACCACCATTTTTGTTGAACTGGGCATTGACATACCCTTTGGACGCAGAAGCCCTCAAACCTGAATAACCCCCAGTTAAAAAGTGCCGGAAAGGTCTTTAAAAAATATTTTAGTGAAATACATTTACTACCATAACCTTTAAAACCCGCAGAAAACCCAAAAAAACCCCCCCCAATGCCCCTTTTGGACCATCAGCAAAAATTTCGCAAAAAGAAAAAACTATATAAAAAAAAATCGTTTTTCCAAAAATGCTGCTCTGCTAACTATTCCATTCTATGGGGACTTGTTCCACCTGACATTAAAATTGAACAAACAAACAATTCACCCGTAGGTCAACGAAGCCCGTCTGAAAATCCTGCATTTCTGTCAAGGGGGGTTGGAGGAAAAATTAATGTAAAGGGGGGGTGGGGCTGAAAAAGGGGATTACGCATTTCGCGGGCAAGGCGGCTTACAGTGGGTGGGGGTAAAAAGGGGCGGGCATCCGTTTCTTAACACCAGGTTCATGCAGGCCCGTTACAGGGGGCATGAAGCAGGGCGGGTGTTCGCATCTATTAACACGCAAGGTTCAGCAGCAGGGCCCGAGTTACAGTGAGTGGGTGAAGCCCAGGCGGCGACGTCATCCATTAACAGGAAAAAAATTCCCTTATATGCAGAAACGAAAACAGTCGTGCTGAAGCAATGGGGGAAGGGGGAAGTGTAGCAAAAACCTCCACCTTCCATAAAAAGTCAAGACACGTTTGAAAAATTTTCTGCCTCTTCGAGAGCGCTTGCCCCCCCTATATAGGGCCCAAATTTTAAACTTCATTAAAATGTGGGGGTTCCCCCCGTTTCCCCCGGGTTCCCCCTTTTTTGCATTCTTTTTTTTTTTTTTAAATCAAGTTTGGGAAAATTGTCCTGTTTTGGGGTGGTGAATGTGCCCATACCCAATTCCTCTGAAAAAACCTACATCTGTTCAATCTTCTGACCCCCCTTTACAATTGGGGAAAAATTTTTGTATTAGCTTTTTTGTAATAAAATTTTTTTTATTGTTTATTTTCGAAAACTAATTTTTAAATAAGGGAATCCCCCAGTCTTTGTTTCTTTTTTTTTTTCAATTGTATTAATGGTTTTACTACAGGAATTGCTAGCTAGAAAAAATCTTGCAAAAACAATCATTTTTGCAATATTGTCCATTTGGGGCCCTTCACATGGGTTGTCCCCCCCTTCTGGGGGCACACAAGCATGTCAGACCTGCTGTTCCCAATGGTCCCCTTAAACTGTAAGATGCAGCTTTTTTTCATTTACCCCTTAATTTTTATTTGGCAGATTTAGCCCCACCCACCAAAGGGGTAGCTCTGCCCACTGACAGTTATTTAAATGTTTTTTTACCTATTTAAAGGGGTTTTTTATTAGGTGGGGAGGCTAGCCCCTTGGGCCCGGGGTTTTAAAAAAACTGAACTGAAGGGCTCTTGAATACTCTTCTGGCTGAAAACTGCAGATTTAGCATTTAAAAAACACGAAAACTACACATCTTACAGAATAAGGGGCACGTGCGGGAAAAAAGTATGCCCGGCACTACCCTTTTTTCTGTCTCAGTCAGGGGGGCAAAAAAATTGAAGGTTTCTTTAACATTTTCCTACCATTCCTGTTTTTTTTCAGCACCATGCCCCATAAAATTTTAAAACTCACCCCCTTAGCCACTCTTAAATTGTGAAGAAAAATGTTTTGTTTTAAAAACCACATTTTTTAAAAAGGGCCTGTAGTATAGTGTTTTCACAGCAAATGCCCCCAAAAAATTTAAAACATGCCTTTGACCCTCTAAAATTTTTAAGAACAAATGTCTGTTAGAAAACCACATTTTTTTAAAAAAGGACTATGTATACGTATACGCAGCATTTTCACGGAGCCCCGCTTCCCCCCATCCCCGGGGCGAGGGGTCCCTTTCCACACTGGGGGCCGGGGGCGATCGTCCCACTGCGGTGCCACAAAACTTACCCGGCCCGCTCCTCCCCCCCTGCCTTGTCCCCTTGGGGCGGGGGGCCACGCCCCCCTTTGGGGGCCACGCGCCCCAGCAGTGTTAAAATTTTAAAGGGCCAGCACCCCGGTAATTGGGCTTTTTCCCGGGCCCGGGTGCCCCTGTTTCAGTGACTTTCCCCTAGTCACCCCGCGGGACTTTGGGGCCCATAGCCTATTGTAAAAGTTTTCCCTAAAGGCCTTGTCCTGATTCCCGGTACCTTTTACCTTTCGCCTCGTTCCGGGACCACGAATCTCTGCCACCTGCCCTGACCCTTTTTCCTTTCCCCGGGGGTACAAGCCCGGTGACGTTTTTTTACCTCGCCTACCCTTTGGGGCCCCGCAAGGGAAGTTCCGCCCGTGGAAAAGGACCTGGTTTGACTCCCGGGCCCCAAACCCAAATCCATCCCGTTTGCGGCGTTGGGTTGGTGAAAAAATGGGACAAACTTAGACTCCCCCTCCCTGGGTGGGCTTTTCACCCCGCTTTCGGTGGTCCCGCGGAAACCACCACCCCAACCGTTACAGTAAAATCCGGGGGCCCTGGATCCGCCCAAAGGGGCCCTGCCTTGTGTGGGGGGACCTAATGACCATTTTTTGCCCAGCAGTCACCCGCAACGGGGGCAAAAAAAGGGGGAAGCAAATGAAACCCGTTGTCCCCTCTGATGCAGAGTCTAACAACCCCAGCCAAACAACCTCCGCCGGGCCCCCTGGGTTTTTCCAGCTTCCCGGGGTTCCTTGGGCCCCCGGGGGAAACCCCAAACTCCGGCTGCCGCTCCCGTCCAGTTCGAAGGAGATCCGAAACTGTGCAGGGGATTCGTCACCCAATGTTCAATGCACATGGAGCTGATGGCCGACCAGTTTCTGGTCGAACGCTCAAAGGTGGCATTCGTGGTTAGCCTGCTCTCCCGTAAAGCACTGGCGTGGGCCACACCTCTGTGGGACAGGAACGATCAGGTAACGGCGGATCTATAGTCCTTCTTCAGGGAATTCCGCAACGTGTTTGAGGAACCAGCACTTGCATCCTCCGCAGAGACAGTCCTCCTAACCCTGCACCAGGGGGATTCGTCCGTAGGAGACTACGCGGTGCACTTCCACACCTTAGCTTCGGAACTAACTTGGAACGAGGCCGCCCTGTGTGTCACCTTTAAGATGGGGCTCTCAAGCCGAGTTAAGGATGTGTTGGCCGCGAGAGTCATCCCATCCTCCCTCAGCGACTTGATCCGGTTGGCTAACCGCATCGACGTGCGCTTCGCCGAAAGGGAAGAAGAGCTTCGGCAAGAGTGTGAGTTGGCCCATCCTCGCCAGTTCCCACGCCTGACACCGGTGTTCCAGGGGCCTCCTGTGCAACCGTCACCAACCCCCACTGAGGAGCCCATGCAGGTTGATCGGGCTCACCACACAGAGCGGGAGTTGGCCCAGCGTCGGCAAAAGAATCTGTGCCTCTACTGCGGAAGCCCAGAGCACTTCCGGAGGAATTGTCCCCAACGTCCCAAGCATGCTGGAAACTCCCGCACCTAGGTTCTCTGGGAGAGGCGTTCCTAGGTGCAAATTCCTCCTCTCCACGCCTGATGATGCCGGTACAAGTCATGACAGATGCTGGACTCTTGTTTCAAGTCTCGGCATTCCTGGACTCGGACTCAGCCGGGAACTTTATCCACCGGTCTCTAGTGATGCAGTATCGTCTCCCGGGGGTCAGCCTGGAAAAGCCGCTGGTGATTTCCTCGGTCAGCGGGGAGCTGCTTAGCGACACCATACAATTTATCACTAAACCTCTGTCCCTCTACGTAGGGGCCTTACATACGGAAAAGATCTCCTTCTACGTGTTGCCTCTCTCCTCTTCGGCGGTCCTCTTCGGGCTTCCGTGGCTATGGCTCCACTCTCCTACGTTGGACTGGTCGTCTGGAGAAGTAACCCGCTGGGGTCCTAACTGCCGGAGTCGTTGTTTGGTGACACCTCACCCGTTGCTTTACTGCTCCCGCTCGACCCTTCGTGAACCGTTGCCCGGTCTACCGCCCGAATATCTGGAGTACGCCGACGTGTTTTCTGAGAAACAAGCCGGGAGTCTTCCTCCTCATTGCCCATACGACTGCATGATTGACTTACTGCCAGGTACCAGTCCCCCTTGGGGCAGAATTTACCCCTTGTCAGTTCCTGAGACACAAGCTATGTCGAAGTATATACGGGAGAATCTCCAGAAGGGATTTATACGAAAGTCCTCTTCACCCGCTGGTGCGGGATTCTTCTTCGTGGAAAAAAAGGACGGCTCCTTCCGGCCCTGCATCGATTACCGGGGTCATAACAAGATCACAGTGAAAAACCGGTACCCTCTGCCGTTGATTACGGAACTCTTTGACCGTATTCGGGGTGCGAAGATCTTCTCCAAGCTGGATTTGAGGGGAGTCTACAATCTGGTCCGAATCCGCAAGGGCGACGAATGGAAAACCAGGGACGGGCACTTTGAATACCTGGTCATGCCATTCGGACTGTGTAATGCACTTGCCGTCTTCCAGGAGTTTGTGAATGACTGATGTCTTCAGGGATCTCCTTTATACTTGTGTCGTGGTCTACCTGGACGACATCTTGGTGTACTCGACTGATCTAGAGACTCATCGCGTCCACGTACGCCACCTACGAGCTAACCGCCTGTATGCCAAGCTAGGGAAGTGCCTCTTTCATCAAACTAGCCTGCCATTTCTAGGCTATATCATCTCTGAGCAAGGCCTACGGATGGACCCAGCAAAGTTGTCGGCTGTATTGCAATGGCCACGCCCAGTGGGCCTTCGGGCCATACAGCGGTTCCTGGGTTTCTGCAATTATTACTGGCAGTTCATCCCGCATTTCTCCCATTGTGGCCCTTACGAAGAAAAACGCAAATCTACGTAGCTGGCCCTCTGAGGCTGAGGAAGCATTCTCCAAACTGAAGACTGCTTTGCCACTGCGTCTTTCCTTTCGCGGCCAGACCCTGCAAAACCCTTCTCGCTTGAAGTAGACACCTCATCGGTGGGAGTTGGAGCAGTCCTCACTCAAAAAGGGCCCACAGGCAAAACGGTCACTTGTGGCTTCTTTTCCAAGACATTCTCGCCGGCGAAAAATAATTACACTATCGGAGACCGGGAATTATTGGCCATCAAACTGGCTTTGGAGGAATGGCGTTACCTGCTGGAAGGCGCTCGGCACCCCATTTGTATCTACTCTGATCACAAGAACCTCCGGTACCTCCAGACGGCTCAGCGACTCAATCCATGCCAAGCTAGGTGGTCGCTCTTCTTCTCCCGCTTAATTTTCAGATTCACTTCCATCCTGCTGAAAAGAACATGAATCTAATACATAAATCAGTGGCACACTAAAGACTAAGTAAAACCTCAAGTTATATAGGAATATAGGAAATGGTTTACAGCTAAGGAAAATATGAAAAACCTGGGACTCTTATTTTTACAGTATTTGATCAAAGATTGTATTAAGCTCACCTCCCAACACGTCAAGGGTTCCCAGAGCGGGTGAGTCCCTACACTAAAACATGTTACCTGCTAGGAGTCCATTCAGACTGCCACTTCCCCAGGAGTGATAGGAACCTGCAATTGAATTAACCTGCACGGATTTAAAAAGGTGGCTGATGCAGCAAGCCAATGAGTTTGCCACTCCCAAATAGACTACAAAATGTAAAAGGCTGTCCATCTAAAATTTTACTTTTAAAACTTTCAAGGGGAAGAAGGCAATAAACACAAAAAAAAAAAAAAAAAAAAAAAAAAACCAAAAAAAAAAAAAAACAAACCCACAAAAAAAAAAAAACAAACCAACAAAAACCAACAAAAAAAAAAAAAAAAAAACCCCCCCCAAAACAATAAAATAAAAACACAAACAAAACAAAAAAAACCCAAAACCAAAACAAAACCCAAAACCAAAACAAAAACCAAAAAAAAAAAATCATGCCCATTAAAACTACTTACTTTCAAGAAAAAAATAATAAAACGGCAAAGTTTAACATTTTATCTATTGGGAATGGCAACAATTGCGCTGCACCACCACCTCTTTAAATCCGCAGTTAATTCAATTCAGTTCCATACTCCTGGGGAATGGCAGTCTAATGACCCCCTACAAGGAAACATTTTAGTGTAGGGCCCCACCTCTCTGGAACCCTTACGTGTGGGAGGTACTTAATACAAACTTTGATCAAATAGGGAAACTAAAGTCCCGTTTTTCAAAATTTTCCTTAGCTGTAAACCATTTCCTATATCCCCAAAATAACTTAGTTTTACTTAGTCTTAGTGTGCCACTGATTTATGTATAATTATGTCATTGCTTCTGTGCACCTATCTTACGTTTTCAAAGATATATTATATGTGCACCTTTTACATTTTGTAGTCATTTGGGAATGCAATCTCATTGGCTTGCTGCACTAGCCACCTCTTTTAAATCCCGTGCAAAGGGTTTAAAATTTAATGCAGGCCTATCACTCCTGGGGAAATGGCAGCCCGAATGGACTCCTAAAGGAACTTTTTTAGTGTAGGGACCACCCGCTTGGGAACCCTTGAGTGTTGGAGGTGACTAATAAAATTTTGATCAAATACCCGGGAACTAAGAGTCCAGGTTTTTCATATTTTTCTTTGCTGTAAAGCATTTCCCAATTTCTATATAACCCTTGGGGTTTTTTTATCTTTAGTGTGCCCTGATTTTATTTTATTTGATGTATGCATTTCCTTCATTGTCCCTATGCTTACTTTTCAAAATATATATTAGATGTTCACAGCCCTTTTTACATTTTAAAAAACATGAGGCCGATGCCTCTCCATCCTCCACGTGGTAGTGAAGAAGTGACCCCAGGCACATATAATCCCCCAGAAGTCTTGTCTCCGCAGCTCCTTTTTACCCCGAACATCCCCCCGCGGAAGACATACGTCCTCTGCCTCCATAGGCGTCCCCGAAGTGGACACTGCTCACTAGTGGTCGGGCATCCCCATGCTAGAAATGTTTCTCCTGATACACGGTTCTATTTTGGGGCAGACCCGATAAAGATGTCCCAAAGGGAAATTTATCAAATGTACCTCCCGCCCCGCCAAAAAGACACCTCGTCAAAAAACCGACAGGCTCTTTGTACCACTGCTTTTCCCCCAACCATGGTTTTCACGTGGCATGGACTTTATAACCCATCTCCCCCTTCTGTAACACCGTTGTCTGTGTTGGCCCCAGATCGTTTCCAAAATTGCGCATGTTGTCCCTTTGCCAGCCTTCCTTCTGCCCTGCGCCGAGTGTTTTTCACCACATTTTCTTGCACGGTCTCCCCCAAATTGTCTCGGTCGGGGGTCCACGTTTTTAAAATTTTGGCGTGCCTTTGTTCTCAAACTGCAGGTGAATCTTGATTTCTCCTCAGCTTACCACCCTTCCACAAATTCAGGTAGAGAGTCAACTTCTGGGTGTTACCTGCGCCACTTCGTCTCGGCTCGACAAGATGACTGGTCCAACTTACTTCCGTGGGCAGAATTTTCATATAATTCCCTAGACTCGGAATCCGTGGGTGCCTCTCCCTTCTACATCGTGTGCGGCCTGCATCCCCGCCCACGTCTCCCGCTGGCATCCTCGTCTGAAGTTCCGTCGGCAGATTCTATGGTCCAGGACATGAGGACCATCTGGTCCCTGACCCGCCAATCTCTGCTCCGTGCTTCTGAGCGCCCGAAGGCTCAAGCAGATAAAGAAGAAGTCCCCCTCTGGTCTTCTCACCGGGTGACAAGGTGTGGCTGTCGGCCAAATATGTCTGCCTCAAGATCCCAACCTACAAACTGGGACCCCGCTCTTTGGGACCTTTTGAGGTCCTTAAGCACATAAACCCGGTGGCCTATAAACTCCGGCTCCCACCCACCATGCGCATCCCGAACTCCATTCATGTCTCGTTACTAAAACCCCTGGTTCTAAATTGTTTTTCTCGGAAGGCAGTCCCTCCTTCATCTGTGGCTGATGCCTCTAGTGTCTTTGTGGTCAAAGAAATCTTGGGTATGAGGAGGACTAGGGGTAAACGATATTTTCTTGTTGACTGGAAGGGGTTCGGGCCCGAGGAAAGGTCTTGGGAGCCGGAGGAGAACATCCTGGACCGCAATATCATCCAGAAATTCCTCCACTCCAGAAATAGGGGCGGGCCAAAGGGGGGTACTATCACGGACGCCCCTGCGACCTTCGTCCCGGGTCGCAGGCGCGTCCGTGCCCCACCGCTGAGCGGCACTGCATCCCGTACCTCGGGGCGCGGGCTCGCTCGTCCCCCTGCCGGTGCCCAGCACCACTTACCTGGCCATGCTCCTGCTCTGGCTGCAGCTGTCCTTCGGCATGCGCGGCCCCGCTCCCTAGGGCGCGCGCGCCGGCAATGTTAAATTTAAAGGGCCAGCACACCGGTAATTGGCTATTTCCGGTCGCTGCCCCTGTTTAAGCCTGCCTCTTCCTAGTCACCTCGCCGGATCTTTAGTGCCCATAGCTTATTGTGAAAGCGTTCCTGAAGCCTTGTCCTGATTCCCGTGTACCATATCTTCTCGCCTATGTTTCTGAACACGAATCTCTGCCACCTGCCCTGACCTTCCTGCCTGTCCCCGACTACGAGCCTGCCTGACGTATTTTTACCTCGCCTACCCTTGGCCGCCACCGCAAGCAAGTTCCGCCAGTGGAGGCAACCTGGTAGACTCCCGCCGCAGCAAGTCCATCCCGCTTTGCGGCGTGCTCTGGTGAAAACTGGGACCTACTTAGACTCCGCTCCCTGGCGCGGCTTACACCACTGCTTGCGGTGGTCCAGCGGATCCACCACCGCAGACCGTTACAAGCATGACCCAAAAAATTATAAAAATGACTTCTCAGCCACTGTTAAAAATTGTGAGGGAGAAAGGCCAATTAGAATCCATATTTCTGTTCCAAAGGACCTTGATTATAGCTGTATCTCACAGCACCATGACCCCAAAACCACTGACGATGCGAAAAATTTGAAAGATGAAGGGAGTTAATGGAATACGTTTTTTTCATGAAACCATGTACAATTGGTGTCTTTTACAGTCTCCTCACCACAAAACCAGCAAAATGACCTGTTGGGAACTGAGAATAAAAATTACAGTAAGAAATGATCATTTAAAAAAATAATTTTCAAGAGGACCATTTCTGTTTGAAGAGGAATGTGAAGTAGACCGGCAACTAATCGGTGACCTCGACAATTGGGGCCACAACATCATCAGAGATCCATGCCTGATTCATCTTGATGAAAGTCAAACGATCAACATTGTCTGTAATGACTCCTCCAGCTGTGCTGAAGGTCCGCTCAGATATGACGCTGGCTACTGGGCAGGACAACACCTCTATGGCGTGGCGAGCGAGCTCGGGCCATTCATCCTTTTTGGATACCAAGAAGTCGATCCAAAAATATCGCGTGTGAGAAAGCAGATAGTCGGTTGTACATGATCTTAGCTGGTCTCTGTGTGTACTATGTGTGCCCTGCCATTGCACGGTGCGTTGGTTGAGGTGGTAAATATGGTTTGTGCGGAGAGCGATTGCATTTGGCATCGACATCGGTCGATGGTCGATAGTTGACCATCATCGATAACCAGAAGGTCGATAGTGAGCAGCTCGAATTATGAGCGATGACCATTCAAAGCCTATGGAGAGAGCAAACAACACTTCATACTTACAGCCAAAACAGGGTGGAGAAGCTGGAATTAAATTTCCACAACAGTCAAATGGATACGTGATACATCTTAGGCAAACCACAACTTAGGGTTATAAAAAGCCACAGAAAAACAAATCACACACAACATTCACTATTCCTGTCTTGTAATCACAGCATGACCCTTAAACCTGCATCACCCAACCAAATTAAAAAGTGCCAGAGACAGTATGATTTTTGAACCATTCATCTTACTGACTGGACATTGAATACCCTGTCCTGGAACGCGCATGAGCCCAAACCTGCATGACCCCCAGATTAAAAAAGTGCGGAAAAGGGAGTCTTTCAAACACCATTTTAGTTTCACGGCAATGACTAACCCTTTTTCCCGGGCCACAGCCTTGGCCCCCCAAAAATAAAGAAACCCCCCGAATTAAAAAGTGCCGGAAAAAGGGGTCCTTTTTTAACCCCCATTTTTGTTTTCCCCTGGAATTGAAAATAAACCCGTCCTTGGGCCACAGCATGACCCCCCAAAACCCGCAGACCCCCCATTTTAAAAAGTGCCCGAAAAAAGTCTTTTTAACCACCATTTTAGTTTCACTTGGGCATTTACTATACCTTTTCCCTGGGCCACAGCAAGGCCCCCAAAACCGGCCCGACCCCCACAAATTTTTTAAAATGCCAAAAAGGATCTTTGAACCCACCATTTTAGTTTTTTACTGGACATTACTAAACCTGGGCCTGGCCCCAGCATAGCCCCAAACCCCGCATGACCCCCCCAAATTTAAAAAAATTTCTCGAAAAAAAGGGGTCTTTTTAAACCCCCATTTTAAAATTTTTCCATGGAAAATTGACTATTTCCAAACCAGGGCCACAGCATTAGCCCCAAAACCCAAGACCCCCACATTTTTTAAAAGCCCGGAAAAAAGGGGTCTTTTTAACCCCCATTTTAAATTTTTACGGACATTACTATAAACCCGTCCTGGGCCACAGCATAAGCCCCAAACCCGCAAACCCCCCCATTTAAAAAGTTTTGGAAAAAAAGGGGTCTTTTAACCACCATTTTAAATTGCACTGGGCATTTACTTTTTAACCCGTCCTGGCCACAGCATAAACCCCCAAAACCTTTCAAGAACCCCCCCATTTTTAAAAATGCCGTAAAAAGGGGTCTTTTAACCCCCCATTTTATTTCACTGGACATTGCCCATACCCGCCTTGGGGCCCCACATGACCCAAACCCGCATGACCCCCCCCTTTAAAAAAGCCGGAAAAAGGGAATCTTTTTAACCAAAACCCCCAATTTTTTTTTACTGGGCATTGACTATACCCGTCCCGGGGCCCCAGCTTTTAGCCCCAAACCTTTCATGACCCCCCCATTTAAAAAAATTCTCGAAAAAGGAGTCTTTCAACCACCATTTTTTGTTTCACTTTTGGGCAATTTACTATACCTGGCCCGGCCACAGCATAGCCCCAAAGTTGCATGACCCCCCCCATTTAAAAAGTGCCGGATAAAGGGGGTTTTTTTCAACCACCATTTTTTGTTTCAAATGGGCAAGGACTATACCTGGGCCTGGGCCCAGCAATACCCCAAACCTGCAAGACCCCCCCCATTTAAAAAAATGCCCCGGAAAAAGAGTCTTTCAACCACCAATTTTTTGTTTTAACGGACATTGACTAAATCCGTCCTGTAAACCGCAGAATGACCATTAAAACCCGCTGACCCCCAAAATTAAAAAATGCCGGGAAAAAGGGGCTTTGAATCACCCTTTTAGTTAACTGGGAATTAACTATATCTGTCCTGTACCCCAAATGACCATTAAAACCCGTCCCGACCCACAGATTCAAAAGTGCCCGGAAAAGGGGCTTTCAACCACCCTTTTAGTTTCCGGAAAATATACTGGGCCCCGCCTGGGTAGCGCTTGCCCCTCGTAAAGAGTGCGACCAATTGGGCCTTTACTTGGAAAGCAGGTTAAACCCCCTGTTCCCCCCCAGGTGCCCTTTTTTTTTGGCATTCTTTTTCTTTTTTTACTCAACGTGCTTGGAAAAAATTGTCCGTACTTTAACACTTCGTCCGTGCTCCATACCCATGTCCTCTGAAAACCCCACATCTGGTCAATTTTTCCCCGAAACCCCCTAGTAAAAAATTTAGAGGGAAATTTTTTTTAACCATCAAAATTTTTACAAACAAGTTTTTTATTTGTTTTATTTTATAAAACACATTTTAAAAAAAAGGGTGGGAACCCACCAAAGTCTTTGTTTCTCTTTTTTTTATTGGATTAAAAAGGGGTTTTCTCAAAACAGGTAAAGATAGCAAAGTTAAAAAAATTTTTGCAAAAAACAAGTCATTTTGCCTAAGTGTCCCTTAACATGTCCAAACCAAATTTCCCGTTTTTTGCAGCATCACCCCCTTGAAACCCCCTCTTGACAATTTTTGAAGAACAAATGTCTGTTAAAAAACAAAAATTTTTTAAAATGGACCCCTTTTAAAAAATTTGCAAATTTTAAAACAAAAAAGCCCCCAAAAATTCAAAGCATACCCCTTTCCCCCTTTGGGCAATTGTGAAAAAACCCAAAAGGTTTTGTTAGAAACAATATTTTTTTTTTAATAGGACCTGTATATTTCTGCATTTTTAAAGCAAAATGCCCCCCCAAAAAAAAAAGCATAAACCTTGGGGGGCCCCCATTGGGACAATTTTTAAGAACAAATGCCTTTTTAGAAACAACAAATTTTTTTTATAATGAACCCATAATAAATTTCTCATTACAAAGCACAAAGACCCAAAAAATTAAAAAATGACTTCCCCAGCCAAGTTAAAAAATTTTGGGGTGAAAATCCACTTTGAACCCCCATTTTTGTCCAAAAGGGCCAAAAATTATTCTTTTATCCACAGCTACATGACCCCAAAAAAAATTTTAAATATGACTTCTCAGCCACTATTAAAAATTGTTTAGGGAAAAACCACTTAAAAACCAAAAATTCTTTCCAAATGACCCCTGAAATTGCTATTTCCCCCCCCCCACTACCTGACCCCAAAAAATTATAAATATACTTTTAACCACTATTAAAAATTGGAGGGAGAAATGCCCACTTAAAAGCCACAAACTGTTCCCAAATTAAACCCAAAATTTTTAAAACTGTAATTCCCACACAAAAAAACCCAAAACCCCTTTTTACAATGCGAAAACTTTTTTAAAAATAAAGTAGTAAAAGGAATACGGGGTTTTCATGAAACCTTGCTGCTTTTTTACAGCACCTCACAGCAAAAACCCCAAAATAAAATGTGGGAAAAGAGAAAAAAAAATTTCAGAAAGAAAAAAAACATTTTAAAAAACATTTTTTCAAGAAAGGGCCATTTCTTTTTGAAGAGGGAAATTTAAATAACCGGCAACTAAACGGTGACCCGGCAAATTGGGCCCCAAAAACAACCCCATAGAAACCAGCCGATTCCCTCCCCGAAAAAAAGGCCCAAACGAACCCAAAATCGTGGAAAAACCGGATGCGTTTTTCCGTTGACTCCTCCACTTCTGGGAAATTTCCCCTCAATATGACGGGTTTGGGTGCGGGGAGGGAAAAACACCTCTATGGGCCCTGACAGCCATTCGCCCTTTTGGGGTACCCAAAGTCCCATTGGGTCCGGAAAACAAACAAAAAAAATCGTGTTTAGACCCCGATAACGTGCACCATAACTTTTAACTGATCTCTGTGGTTTTTTGGATTGTTCCCTGCATTTTCAAGCGTTTTGGGGGTTTGGGAAAAAAAGAATTTCCAAGGTTTACCCCCTTTTGGGTTCTGCCCCCCTTGCCGCGCTGCCCCCCGACGCCTTTCCCTTTGGGCCCCACTGCTGTCACTTTTCCCGATGTAAATTTTCCCCCTGACATTTGGGGGAAATGAAGCAGACCCCCAAAAGAAGTCCCAAATTTAACCCAAAACCCGCAAAGGTTTTCCATTTCCTGCAATTTTTAAATCTCAAAATTTTTGGGGGGTGGAAGGAAAATTTTGAGTTTTGTTTTTACCGGGGATCCAGGAGGGTGGCCCAAACCCCTAACCCGCTGTTTTATTTTTGAAGGCCCCTTTAAAGCGAGGGCATGTTGGAAAGGGAAAAAGGAGCATCCAAGCACCATGTAAAAATGGGGCCTTGAATTTTTCCCCAAACCTCTGGGTCGGGGCAAATAGCAAACTGAACTTCCCAACTTCCTCCTCCCCTCAAATTTGCCGCCAACCCTTTTTTAAGGGAGGGGCATCGGGAACATTTGGTGTCTAGGAAAACCTCCTCCTCCCCCTCCCCCCCCGCTTTCCTCTGGCACAGCTTTAACAAAAGCCCCCGAAATTGCCCGAATTATGCAACCCGAGAGCTGAAGCAACCCCCTTTTCACAAACTCTGGAAAAACCCCAACCACTGCCTTATAAGACCAGGGAAATTTTGAAACTGTCGGGCCTTGTGGGTTTGACGGAGGGGAAAAGGGTCAGGTGCCGCATCTTTTGTCCGTCCTCCCTCCCCGTCGCGGGGGGACCTTTGTTTCAGATGTCCCGATCGTTCCCCGAACAAGATCACCAAAAATGCTCATGCTGCAAGGGCAATGTCCCCACTGACCATTTTTGGGGGCATCTTTAAAACTGACAAGGAAGGTTTCAGAGCCTTTTTTCACCTGCCTCCCCTCCTCGGGGGGGGTCAAAAACCCCCCAGGGCCCACCGCTGCTTTGTCAACCATGTGTCACTTTGAAAATGCGAAAATTTCATTTTTCGCCCGCCCCCCCCCCCCCCCCCCCCCCCCAACCGGGGGGGGGGGAAAAAATCGCTGGAGCATGTTGGGGGGGGGAATTCCCCGCGGTTGCCAGCAACAAAGAGAAAGGTTTACGGGGGGCCCCAGCTGAAAAACTGCAACGCAGGGCCCGGGGGGAAAAGCAGGGGCGAACGGCGGGGAAATTGGAAATAGACTTCGAGCCCCTTTCCCCAGCAGGCAGTCCAACCCGGGTAAACTCTTTTGAAATTTTTGGGGCGACAAGGTTCATGAAAATGTGCCCAGCAAAATGGCTCCAGCCCACCGATCTTAAAAGGGGGGCCCCAGATTTCGCCCTTAACGACACCAACCCTTTCCAAAAAAAAAGGGTTTTTGGGGACCCACCAGCGCTCGGGTTTTCGTTCGGAGAGCCCTCCCCCATCTCCGACCTGTGGGGTGACGGGCCTCCAAGACAGATTAATTTTCAAAACGGCCGGTTTCTCTGGGCCCCAAGGTTGGGCCACCAAGGAAACCCTTTGGGGGGAAAGGGTCCCGCAAAGATCCCTGCGGTTTTTAAAAGCGTGCCAGGGGCCCAGCCCGGAGCCACCGTCCCCCCAGGGGCTCCAAACCCCGCCACCCATTGAGCCCGTCCCCAGAGAAATACGGGCCCTTGGGCCCCCGCTTACTAGCCATGTGGGCCCGGGGGTCAATTTGGATTTTTATCAGCCACAAATGCAGACAAACCCCTTGAAATTTTAGATGACACGTGGGTGGCCGGGCAGGGGCGGGGTTTTCTTTGGCAAAGAAATGCCGCCCCGCATCTGGTATTGGGGCGGCAAGGGCCTTTACTTTGGGGGAAACCCCTCGTGTCCCCCCAAACGGAAAGGCAAAAATTTCCAAGGTCCAAAACCTTTCAATCCCACATTTTAGGTTTTTGGGTTTGGGATGGTTTGGGGGTTTTTGTTTCTTCTGCTCCCCCAAAAAAGGAAGAAAAAAAGGGGGCGCTAGCGGGGCTGTATAGCGTGCAGGGGCGTCAAACTGGGAGAAGGAAAAAGGGGGAAAATTTTTTTTTCCCGGTGGTGCGGTGGAAATCGGGCGACTTTGGGGGCTGAAGGGGGAGGCGTCCCTGATCATGACTCGAGAGACAAGGGCACTTTAGGAAAGCTTGTTGGGGGCGGAGGGGAGGGGGCGGGGGACAGAGGGGGTGACAGTGGTTTTGGGGGCCCGCCTTGGTCTGGCCTTTTTTGGGGGAAAATTTTGTTTCCCATTTCAACTCATGCAATTTGCTGCATGGACAAAACATGTTTGGGGGTGGTTTAAACCCCCTAAGGTTCCGCCTCTACTTTTTGCTTTACGGCAAAAGGGGGCATATGACAAACGCGGGGGGAAATTTGAGGGGGCAAAAAAGGGCCCCCATGAGAGGGCCTGGGCCTTTTTGACAGCGATAACGAGGGGCGGGTTTTGCCTGAACCCCTTTTCTGGCGGAAAACAAATCCCGCCCGGACTTCTTGGGGGACCGCCCTCCCCCTTTTTTTAGGCGGGGCCCATACTGACACTAAACCCCCCTCGCTTTTCCCCCTCGCCCCGTAAAGAAGCGCTCGCAAACAAATTCCCGCTGAAAAGACCACTTTTGGGTCCGCATTTTCGTCATCATCAACCTTTAACAAAGGGACTTCGTCATCCGACATTTCCCAGAGCTGCGGGCTACAAGCAAGAGGGGCTGCAACGCGAGCCGACCGCCCGGATTTTTGCCCATTTACCACTTCCTTTTCCTCCCCCTGATGGCAAACAGTAAATGGGGGTAGAGCCAAGAAAAAACATCCCTTTGGCCCTTGATCCCTTTTTTAAAATCCTTCTGACCCCCCAAAACCCCATTTTGTCACAAAAGGGGCTTCAGAAAATTGGGTAAAACCACAAATTTGGGGGGTAACCCCAAAAGGGTTTAAAATTTGGGGTGCTTTAAATTTTTGGGGGAAAATGCTGGGGAAGCAGAAAACACAAAGTGCCGGGCCCGGGGGGACAGGGTCTAAGGGCTGCTGGATGCAGGGTTTTTTAACCACGGGGGCAGGGTTGGGGGACGCTGTTCGTTACGAATTCACAGGGGCCCTGACCCAGCGATGAAAAGCCACGGTCCTGAACTGACGAAACCCCGGCACGTGTTGTCGCCACACTGGAAGGGCACCTTCTCTCGTTAAACCCCTACCTCCCGTCCTAACCCCCCCCCCCCTTTTTCCGCTTCCACCAAAATTTCCCCTCAAAGTTCAAAATTTTTAAATAATTTTAAAAAGGTAAAAAGGAAAAGTTTTTTAAAATCCTTATTAAAAACGGCAAAAACACAGCTATTATCAAATCCCTCAAATCAAAAAAAAAAATTGCTGGGTTCAAAAAATAACTGCAAATAAAAACTATCAACAAGGCGGGGCCCGCGGCAAAGTGAAAAAAAACATATCTGAAAAGTATTCGGGTAAAAAAAGGGAAATTTTTTGGGACCAAACCAAATTTACCTGTGGGAACTACAAAAATTGCTGGAAACAAAATTTTAAACCCCAAGGTTTGGGTTATCAACAAATTTTTTGGACTGGGCAAAAGAGAAAAAACAAATTTTCTGTAAAGTATCGGATAATAAAAGGTATTTTTGGGGGAACCCAACCCAAATTTACCCGTGGTGACTACAAAATTGCTGTATTTTAAAATTTAAAATGCAAAGTAGAAACTATAACAAATAACCTGCTCCAAAGTGAAAAAAAAAACATCTGAAAAGTATTGGATAATAAAAGGGATTTTTGGCACCCATCAAACACCCGTGGTGACTAAAAAATTTCTGTATTCAAATTTAAAATGCAAAGAGACGATCAACAAAGCTCCTGCGCCAAAGGAAAAAAACGTAACTAAATGTATTCCCGGGTAATAAAAGGGATTTTTTGGGCCCTTTTCAATTCACCGGGTACTACAAAATTGCTGTATTCAAAAATTTTTTGCAAAAATAGACTATCAACAAAAACTGGCCGCGCCAAATAAAAAAACAACTATCTGTAATGTAAATTTGGGGTAAAGAAAGGTTTTTTTTTGGCAAACCCATCAAAATTTACCTGTGGGAACTTTCACAATGCTTTGGGGTTCCCAAAAATTTTAAATGCAAGGTGGCTCAAACAACAAATCTGGAAATTGGGAAAAAAGGGAAAAAACACGTATCGTAAAGTATTTGATAATAAAAATTTTTTGGGACCTATTTAATTTACCTTTGGTAACTACACAATTCCTGTATTCCAAAAATTTAAAATGAAATAGACTATCAACAAAGCTAAACCTGCGCCAAAAAATAAAAAAAAAACCCCTATCTGAAAAGTTTTTCCCGGGAAAATTTAAAAAGGGATTTTTTTTAAACTATCAATTCACCGTGGTGAAATACAAAAATTTCTGTAAACCCAAAAAAACTGCCAAAATAGAACTATCAACAAAGCTGGGCCCGCGCCAAAATGAAAAAAAACGTACCCGAAAAATAATTCGGGGTAAAAAAAGGAAATTTTTTGCACCAAAAAAATTTTACCTGTTGGGGACTAAAAAAAATTTTAGTAAACACATTTTAATTTCAAAGGGGCCCAAAGAACAAAGCTGTAGTGCCCAAAGCAAAAAACACAAATTCCCGAAATTTTTCGGATATTAACAAGGTATTTTTGGCCCCTTTTCAACCTGTTTCCGACCCCTTTCGGAAATTTTAAAAAAAAGTACAAGGTTTTAAATAACAAAATTAAAAAGGGGAAAATTGAAAAAGAACCCCTAACCGAAAAAGGGAAAACTGATAATTTAAAAGGGGAGTTTTGCACCAAAAAAAGAACCTCTTTTCTAAAAAGATGTCTATCCTATAAGTTCAGGCTGCCCCCTATCCAAAAAATTTCAAAGAAAAACTGTTAATAATAAACCAAAAACAAAGGTTTTAAAAACTTGCCCTTTATGAACAAAAAATATCTTTATACGCTTCACGTGTTCGCCCCGGGGGGCCCCCCCTCCGCCCCCCCCGGACTTTACAGCGGAAAATTTCTCCTTTAAAAAAATTTTCTTTCCTAAAAATAAAAATCTTTCCCAAACTCCCATTCTAAACCCCAAAAAAGTAAGACACAGCAATATTAAGGGTTTTTTTTGAAGAAAAAAATAATAATTTTCGCTGAGCTTTGGCACAACCCAACGCCCCGGCCCCTTTATTCTGAGAAAAATTTA